>JAVJIF010011526.1:0-122590 GCA_038442645.1 Agave tequilana | reverse complement strand
TTGAGCAGATCCAGAGAATAGAGTTTTTTTTTTTGTTTTGTTGCTAGGAATTGTAGTTGCTTTAGTTTGCTTCTTCTAGTTTTAGTTTAGCCATTAAAGTGAAAGAGAGAGAGTGTGTAAGTGTTGTATTTGAAGGGTGACAAGCTAATACAAGTACTACTTCTCTTTCTTCTTTCCATTTACTTGTGTTTTCATTTGCTTTTAATTCCTTATTGTAGTGTAACTCTTTTTACTCTTTACTTCTCTCCTTTGTAGTGTAACTTACCTTCTCTCTACTTCTTTTATTTCTGTTGCTTCTTTCTTACCATGTCTAACTAACTCCACCATTGCATGGCTAACTAACTACTAATCCACTAATTTCTAACTTCTTGATTGATAACCCAAATGAGTCAATAGTGTCAAACAAGCCTTGTGCAAATGAGAGCTATGACATCTTAAGACGAGGGTTCTAACTCTAACTTGCCTACAAGTATTTACCTTCTTATATTTCATACTTACATGGTTTTTGATGATCTATGGGTGTTGTACTTTGCTTGTTGTTGTAAATTAGAGAATTTCCTTTTAACTTTGCCGATACCATTAGTGCACTCGTGTCTTCCCGTATTCTCCCTTCTATTTGGATCTTGATAAGGAAATGTCCGAGTTTTTGCCGTGTGAAGCTAAGTTTTAAGATGAACTTTCACTCGATTTCCACGTGAATAGTTCCAATGCATGAGGTTATGTTCGCCTATGATCCATCGTGAGGCTATCTTCCAAAGGTTAGAAATTAGTGGGAGCACTTAGTAGAAAGTTAGCCATGCGTTTTTATAACTAAGAAAAAAATCCACTTTTACAAACCACCAAAACATTTCCAACAATTCTTAAAAACAACTTATTTTCACTTTTCAATTCTTTTTTGGAAACAAGAACTTTCTTTCTTCTTGAACTTTGAAGCCGCATCAAGCTTCCATCGCTCTCCCTCTTTGTGGATACGACCCGTATGCCACTTCGCTACTACGGAAGAATCGCAAAAGCAGTAACATCAACCCACACTTCCTTCTCTTATTTTAGTGCTTGCTTTTTGCCGATCAAATTTTGGCGCCGTTGCCAGGGAGGGGACGTCTTTGTTGTTCAATACTAAAGATTGTTCTTTGTTTTTGTGTGTAGGCAAAGTACCAAGGAGCTCACTACCACGGGAAGCGAAGGAGGTGGCCAAGGACACTGCGCGAGGATTCATTTGCCCTCAGAAAAATTCGTGTAAAAGCGAGTTTTTCCGATTGAAGTACTAACAAACTCGTTTGCAGGGTTGTCGAAAGCCGCTAAAAAAAATTGCTTTCTAATTTTTTTAGTTTTCTTGGATGCTTCACCTTTATGCATGTATAATAAACTCAACAGAAATTTACTTGTTGCTTAATTGAAATTTGGATTAGACTTTTGCATTTAGGGCACGTGTCTATTTCAATTCATTTCAATTTCTGTTGAAGAATGCTGGAGAAAAGGTACGTGTGCATTCATATAGAATAGGACAAACATTTTGAAGTGATTTACCGCTTTGAGTGTTACCTTGCTGTGAATAAACTGTACACTTGCACAATTGCCTTTAAGGGCAAAACTCAAATAAATAAGATAAGGTGGGGATTTCATCACCCTTTCTTAGCCCAAAAAACATCTCCAAGTGCACTCACACTTTCCCAAGCCTTAGCTAAAAATCAATAGATGTTGGCCCTAGGGACATCTCGGACTCACTAAGAGATTATCGAGGTTGGAAATTGCAAGAACTTTACTCCTGCAAAATCGGTGTCTAAGGAAAGTGGATTGAGAGGTAAAGCCTCGAAAGCTCTGTGGTTTGGCGTAATTAGGCCCGTGGCTCCGCCCGGATACCTCCCCCCGAGCTTTGCCCTTTCCTGACCGATTAGCTTGTAGTCGAGTTCCTGCAACAACCTTCCCCGGAGAATCGACCAGTTAGGAGTCGTCTAGGTCCAGGTACCTTAGTCTAAGGCTTGTGGTTGTTTTTCTTTCTTTTGTTTGTTTTTTGTTCTTTTTCGATTGTTTGTTGTCTTCACGTTGTTTGTGGTGTGCTGCATGCAAGAGTGGGTGAGAGATCCGTCAACTTCAAGATTAACAAGAAACACTTCTCTACCCTTGCATCCAGAACCGGTGATGGCGTCACTTCAGGATAGATTTTACCCGATCAGAACTTCACTTTCATCTTGCATAAAACTTCCTGAAGCAAATGGAAATAACTTCGAGTTAAAGCCCCAATTCATTAACACTCTTCCCAATTTTATGGTTTAGAATCAGAGGACGCATACTTCTTTGTTAGGGAATTTGAAGAAGTGTGCCTCATGATGCGTATACCCCAGATAGGAGACAATGCCGTTAGGTTACGTTTCATCACTTTTTCCCTAAAGGACCTAGCTAAGAAATGGTTGTACAGCTTGGCAGCAGATTCAGTAACGAGCTGGGATGATTTCGTCAAGGCCTTCTTGAAGAAATTCTACCCAATTCACAAAACTGCCCTCATTAGGAAGAACATCATGTAGTTTAGGCAAGAACCGAGCGACCATTTTTGAGATACTTTGAGCGATTCAAAGATCTCCTCGCTCAGTGCCCTCATCATGGCGTGGAGAAATGGCGTCAATGCCAGATTCTCTACGATGGTCTAGATTATCAGACGAAGACCCTGTTAGAAATGATGTGTCAGGGAGGGTTCTTGCAGAAGGATGAGAATCAGGGTTGGGATTTATTTGAGGACTTAGCTGAAAAAACCCTGCAATGGGAGCCAGCCTCAAAAAAACCTAGGAATTCACAATTTATAGCTTCAAGAGAAGGGCTCCTATCTCTAGAATCATCCATAACTATCGAGGCTAAGATTGCTACCCTAATGAGAAGGATAGAGGCTCTGGAAACTAAAGAGCCTGCCAATGTCAACCAGATCAACCCACCACCAATTCACAATCCGGGTTGTTCGTACTGTCGGCACCAAACTGTCTTTGAAGAGTGCCCTGTTTTCCACACCCAATAACTGCCACCGGAACACCTGAACGCGGCTTATTCACGGCCGCCACACAACCCCTACTCACAAACATACAATCCCGGTTGGAGAAATCACCCCAATTTCTCCTGGGCCCAAAACAATCCTCCTAGGCCTAATTTTTCCAACAATTTTCACCATCCGACTCCACCAACTTTTCCCAGTCAAGCCCCAACTTCCTTCTCCCAAGGCTCACCAATGGAAAAGAAAATCAGTAAATTGGAGGAGAGCATAGAGGCTTTCATAAAGTCCCAAGCTGCTTTCATGCAGAATCAGGGACAAACTCTGAACAATCATTCACAGGCTATATAGAGATAAAAAATGCAGATGAGCCAGTTAGCTAGCTCCCTAAGTGAAAGACCAAAAGGTACTTTGCCTAGTCAGCCGCTAGTTAACCCAAAAACCTCCAATCAATCATATGAAATTCAGGATCCATCGATTAACGAGTGCAATGCTATTCACACACTGCGATCTGGAAACAAGGTAGACAACCAGGTCTACCAACAGAAAAGTTCAGTCCATCCTGATCCCACTCTAGCCTCCACCTCTGCTAGTTCCTCCCAATCCGCTCCACAAACATCTGACGAGGACAAAGCTGCTGAACAAGTTCATAAGCCTGTAGCACCCTTCCCAATAGGCTTAGGAATAACAATAAGAATATGCACATGGAGAAAATGCTAGAGATGTTCAACCAGGTCAAATTGAATGTGCCACTTCTTGACGCTATCCAATAAGTCCCGGCTTATGCCAAATTTCTTAAGGATATGTGTACGAAGAAGAAAAGACCAATGTGCCCAAGAAAGTGTTCTTGGTAACCAATATAAGCGAAATTCTGTCTGGTCCCATTCTGGTGAAATACAAGGATCCCGGATGTCCCACCATTTCCCGCACCATAGGACAGACCGAAATCAGTAGAGCACTTCTTGACCTGGGAGCGAGTATCAATTTGCTACCTCTCTCAGTATACCATCAACTTGGGTTGGGCGAGCTAAGCCCAACTCGAGTCACCATTCAGCTAGCTGACCGATCTGTGAAAATCTCGAAGGGGGAAATCATAGATGTCCTTATTCGGGTCGGGAATTTCATTTACCGCGTTGACTTCATTGTGCTTGAGACCCAACCTGTGTCCAATCTTAGGTCTCAAACTCCCGTCATCTTAGGGCGCCCATTCCTTGCTACAGCCAATGCCATAATCAACTGTAGGAACGGGTCCATGCGATTGACTTTTGGAGACATGACGAAGGAAGTCAATGTCTTCAATCTTGGAAGACAACCTAGGGATGTCAATGATCAGACATTTGAGGTCAATTCTATTGAAAACCTGACCAGTGATCATGAGGAAAGCATGGAGATAGAAACTGAGGCAGAGTTTGATCTGGAGGCTGAGGATTTTAATCTAGACCAGATCGTAGATTTAGCAGTGGATTGGGCATCAAGCCCAAGTGTACCTCATCATAGGATTGAAAACCCAGAGTTTGCCTCCAATGAAGCAACACCTTCCCTAGAGCTAAAAGCCTTGCCTGAACACCTCAAGTACGCCTACCAGGCGGAAAGGACACCTTGCCAGTCATCATAGCATCCCACCTGACTGAGCAACAAGAGGACAGCTTAATGTCTATTCTGAAAAGACATAGGGAAGCCATTGGATGGACGATGAAGGACATGAAGGGAATAAGTCCAGTCATAATGCAACATAGGATCCATTTAGTCGATGAAGCAACCCCTAGGAGGGACCCACAACGCAGGCTTAACCCTCTCATGCAAGAGGCAGTTAAGGCTGAAATTCTGAAACTATTAGATAATGAGATCATTTATCCCATTCCTGATAGCCAATGGGTTAGCCCTGTTCATGCGGTCCCAAAGAAGGCTGGCTTTACGGTGGTGGAAAATGAGGTAAAAGAATTGGTACAAACAAGACTGCCTACCAAGGTTCGTGTTTGTATCGACTACAGGAAGTTGAATGCAGCTACCCGTAAAGACCACTTCCCGCTACCCTTCATCGACCAAATGCTTGAGCGTTTGGCTGGTGATTGAGGCAAAACCTGCACATAAAATAAAGAATTTCAGATTTAGAATGAAGATGTGCAAGTGCTCAATTCTTACCGCTATAGCAAGTGGCTATGCGGGTCGTGATCCACAAGGAGGGTTTTGCGATAGAAGCGTTTACGATTCTTTATTGAAATCCTTATGAAAACAAAACGAAAGTTCTTCTTTGTTTTTAAGTTATGAAAATGGAAAAAGAAAGTTATGTTAAAGTTAGAAGAAAACGGTAGAATGAGACAGTGGAGAAAATTAGAAAGCGACTATGTACAAATGATTATTTACAAAGAAGTGAAAAAGGATGATTTGGAAGAGGTAATGTTGGTGATTTAATTTACAGAAAAAAAAGAAAAGAAATAAAACAATTACTCACCTTCTTTTCACCAAAAGCTTACCTTGAGTCTTTAGCTACGATGCTACCTTGAAGTGGAGGCAATCAGCTCATAGCCCATAAGATTTGAGTATTGGTCTTTTCCACATTACATCATCAAGACAATTTCAAGAATGAAATGATACAGAGAGAGACTCCATTCCATCATCATGAGCTATCGGTGGCACTCGCAAAGGCAAGGCTCTTTCGATGCTTTTAGACTCACTTAGAAGACAATTGTACCAAAAGAAAAGTGAAGTAGAAAAAAAGAAGAAGAAGAAGAAGAAAAGAAGATAAAAGAAAGTACAAAGAAAGAACATCGATTCGATTTCATAACAATTAAAGAAAAGAAATAAATCTTACACTGGTGTCACTCCAGCTCAAGCTTCATTCTTGTTCTTCGATGAAAGTCTGATCTCCTCTTATTTACATAAATGAAAACTAAAATTACATGAAAAAGAAAACAAAACCTAAATTAAGAAATGGAAAAATAGTCTAAATCCTATCTCTGCATCGTCGTCCATTTTCAGCGCAAATACTGCCTTTTTATAGGCATAACCCACACGAGGGGGATCCCGGGGAGATCGGGGGAGCAAACGCTCCCCCTAACTCCCCAACCAAGCTACGGAAACGCGGCTTTGGCCGCGTTTTCGCGGCCAGGGTTTTCTCCCCCTAACTCCCCAACCAAGCTGCGAAAACGCGGCTTTGGCCACGTTTCCGCGGCCAGGGTGTGGCCAGTGGCCACACCCTGTTGTGGGTCACCCTGGTTTCACCCTCTGACTTTATCTGGAGTTGGTTTTTCAGTTTGAGTCCCGGATTCTGACGAAATGGCCTTGGATTCTTGGCTTTAACCGATCGATTCTGAGAGGATTCTTCTCAACCAGTTTTCAACCTCTTGATTTTGCCCTAATTTACTGAGTGCGAATTAATTCTGATTTAATTCAGAATTCTGGTGGGCTTTTGGGCTTATTTCTCTTCATCTCCTTAAGGATTGGGCCTGCAAATAAATTTAGCATTTAATTAGGACAATGCAGGCTTTTATTCTAAAATAAGTATGGAAATATGATACTAAATATGCAACATTAGCGACCAATCACACCCCATACCTATCTTTTGCTCGTCCTCGAGCAAAACAACTAAACTATACTAAGGATTATTAGACCACTTTCGCAGGTCACGCGATTGCACTGAGCATGTGCAACAAGCCGTTAAACCTCTAGGTTTCCCCTAGAGGACGAGTTTTGTCTCGTGAGGGTTTTCAGCGGATTACACCCACAAAATCCATAAAGAAAGGGAAATAAAGAGTTAGTATTTTAGAAAAGCATTTGAAAGACAAAAATATTTGAAATATAATTGTAAGATTTAAGCAATCTATAAGTTATAGGAAAACTGAATTTTTCATTCCTAAACTTAGTCTCTATTCAAAAATTTGTTATCAATCAAGGTAAGGAGTCAAATTGTACTTCTCATCTAGTCTATTACTTTACCCTAAGTCGTATGCACCATCGTGACTGTGAAGTTTACTAAGGGTTCTTCAACATTAACTCCCATGTCTTATATTTATTTATTTTTGGTGAGATTTATTCCTCAATTTCATTAGGCTTTCTAATCTGCCCATGTAACGAGCCTTTAATCGATGACTCCCAAACCAAATGGTCTTAGGGTACCGGGTGAGAAGACACCCCAAGGACTTAAGGACTCGAGCAAACAAGGCCACAAAACTAAGGATTGTATTATATGAACCACTTTTAGGCGTGAATACTTATGCTTTATTAGGCACAAATACCCAGCTTAATCAGAGGATTATATATATATTTTTTCTTAAACTTATCTAATCATCTTTCGCATAAATACTAAGGCTTGCTTAGGCCAAAGCACCTAGCTAATCAATAATTAGATTTGTTTATCTTTTTTTTCTTTTTTTTTCAAACTTATCTAATTGTCTTTTGCATAAATACTAAGGCTTGCTTAAGCCAAAGCACCTAGCTAATCAATAATTATATTTGTTTATTTTTTTATATTTTTTTTATAAGGCATAAGAATCTTTATTTTTGAACCCTAAGTGTGTAAGTGTATGAAGTGTGCATATTTCATTAAGGTAAAGATCAAGACTAAATTACTTTGACAAATTTTCTTCCTAACCCTAAAAATCAAACAAATAATCATATTTGACCAAGTATAAGAAATCCTAATTTGGACTTTCCTATTCCTTAAAATTACCTTAATTTTGATCGTAAGGGAAGTAGCACTCAAAATATGTATTATGTAGAATCAAGTGAAATGCTTAAATGTGCTTAATATACCCACGATACTACCGTTATAGCGTTGGCTCAACGGGTCGAATCCACGGGGAGAGCTAGCGATGGAAGCTTTACACGTATGGTAGTGAAGTGATAAAACTAGTATCCTTCTCTTGATTATAAACTTAGTGAAGCAAATACAAAAGAAACCAAAGAGGATGGATATGTTCATGGTGGAAGTGGAAAAGAAATCAAGAAGTGATGTTGTATTAACAAGAAAAGGAAAAGAACTTAAAGAAGGCAATCCATGACTAGCTTACCTTGCTAGCTTGCCAAGACTTACCAAACTCCTTGATAATGAAAGCTTTGCCTAATGTTGTCACTCCATAGGCTTAAAATTCCTCTCACATGTTGACCTAATTACTTTCTCATTTGCAAGATGGTGGTTTAACCATCGGAGAAGAGAAGATCATACACTTGCAAGATTAACAAAAGCAATCACCCATGAGTAGTGAAGTAGCTAAACTAGTGGTTAGCTAGTACATGGAGAAGAATTAGATACAACAAGCCATAAGAAAAATACAAGAAAGCATGAAGTAAGTTGCAAGAATTAAAGAAAGCAAGTAATAAAGCAAGTAAAGAAAGCACAAGAAACTAGAATCAAACTCAAGTAGAGGAATGGAGGATGGATCAATCCTTGCATAGCTTCAATTGTCACCATTGATCATTACAAGCTCTCTCCCTCACAATCACTCTCTTTTGTAATGAAATCTAGGGATAGAGAAGAAGAGGGAACTACAAGAAATAAACCTAGAGAAAATACATGAAAATTACAACTAATGAGCTAATCTCCTCTCTTCTCTGATCCGTCCCAGCTCGCAGGTGATAGTCCAGTATTTATAGCAGATCTGAGAAGCCTCTGGAGAGAATTCTGTTACCACAAAATCCGGAGCCAAACAGCCACCAGATTGCCGCGCCCTTGCCGCGCCCCGCGGCAATCTTATGGCCGTTGGATCTGATCTTCTTGTTGGAGATCAGTTGGGAAGTGGTTATCCACGTGGCATGGTTAGTTTCTTCGTTTGTTGCGAGGATCTCTCTGGATCTGGAGTGAGATTTGACTTTATCTTGGATCTTTAACTAATCACCTTAATTATTGCTAATTAAGGTAATTAATTACTTTATCTCCTTTTAATTGTGTACCTGCAAATAAGTAGAGAAGAGGATTAAAAATCATATATTTAGTTGTATTATGCATGGGGAATATGATATAAAATATGCAATATTGGATACTAATCACACCCCCACACTTATTCTTTTGCTCGTCCCGAGCAAAACAAAGAAAAAGAAAAGAAAAACTAAGCTACAAGTTTATTACACCACTTTCGCAGGTGACGCGATTGCACTGAGCATGTGCAACAAGCCGTTAAACCTCTAGGTTACCCTAGAGGAGGAGTGTCGTCTCCTGAGGGTTTTCAGCGGATTACACCCACAAAATCCATAAAGAAAGAAAACAAATGTTAGTATTTTGAAAACGCATTTTGAATAAGAGACAAGTTTACGAACTATTTTTGCGAAAATATAAGTGATCTTAGGTCATAAGTCCACCTATAATCATTCTTCCTTAAACTTAGTATCCATGCAAGATCTTGTTTTTAATTAAGGTAAGAATTCAAAATTGGATTGAATATTTTTATCTTTCATAAAACCTAGATAATATGCACACCATGCACAGTGAAGGTTTCTGGGATTTCAACTCCAACCATCAAGCCATTTATTATATTATTATTTTTTTTTTTTTTTTCTTCCCTTAGTTTTATTAGGCTTTCTAATTCACCCATGTAGCGAGCCTATAACCGATGACTCCCAAACCAGATGGTCTTAGGGCACCAGATGAGGAAACATCCCTCGGGTTTAAGGACTCGAGTGAAAAAGGCCACAAAACTAAGAGGGATTATTCTTAATCACCGTTAGGCGTGAATCATCATGCTTCTTGAGGCACAATTACCCAGCTTAATAGGTGAGATCACTGTTAGGCGTGAGTCATCATGCTTCTTGAGGCACAATTTCCCAGCTTAATAAGTGATCTTTTATTTATATATTTTTTTCTTTTTTTTTCTTTTTCTCTTTTTTTTTTTTTTTATATATATATATATGTGGCATTTTTGGTCTTTGTTTCCATCCCAAGAAATGTGTAAGTGTAAAGTGCATATTATAAAAGGCAAAAAATTCCAGATAATAATATCTCACCAATTTTACTTACTTAGCCTATAATCTCAAACAAGATCTATTACTTCAACTAGGTTTAAGATGTCATAATTAAGGCTTTCTTAATCTCTAAGATACATCTTAATTTTCTTAAAAATAGAGCAAAACTTTGTTTCTTATTTCAAAAAGTTTTTATTTTTATTATTTTTTTTTTTATTTTTTTTTTCTAAAAGAAAGGATAAAATCTAAAAAGAAAGTGGAAAATCTAGAAAAAAAATAAAAATAAAATAAAATCTAAAAATAAAAGACCTAAAAAGAAAGTAAAAATCCTAAAATAAAAAATAAAAAACCTAACAAGAAAATGAAAAATCCTAAGTTAGTATCTACCCCCCCATACCTATCTCATGCATCGTCCTCGATGTATGCAAGATAAAAGAATGCATGAAACAGGTAAAAGGTGAAAAGTCACTCCCTCCTCCTCTTTGGAACCGATGTGGTGCTCGGCCCAGCTGATTGTGTCCTCCTCAATGTCGCCTCAATAGTATCTAGCCTAGAGGATTGCTCCTCCAACCTGGAAGATTGCTCCTCCACCTTCTTTCTCAGCCTTACTTGCCCTCTAAATATTTTCTTCATGCCTTTCCATAAGGTAGACATGAAAGCACGGGTCTCTACAGGGGGTTCCTGCCTCCAAAATTCGGGTTCATCCTCCGCATCATAACTCTCCGAAGATGAGGACACTACAGGCACATTTTCTGGCTGGACAGTAGGTGTCCAGAGTGCGTGTAAACAACTAGTGTATGCACTGGTCGGTCTCTCTGGTGCAGCAAACACTCTATCAAATGAATCAAATACATCATCTGGTAGGAAGGTCCTACACAGACGTGTAATCAGGATGGGGTGTGTGTATTTGGCACCTCTTGTTCGGGAAGAGTTGACAATTAGAGCATGGAAGATAACCTTGTTTAAACAGACTGTGCGTTGTCTAGTCATCAAGTCATGTATAATCTGTAGCACAGGCCTGTTAAAAGTCGTGGTATGGTCTAGCCCTAAAATATTGCGTAGGATCCAACGTCCTATGCAATGAACATTCCTAAACGTGGTGCTAGCCTTTAGCCCACGATCCTGCTCCGTGCAGCGAACTCCCATAACAGTCATATAGTCAATTAAAGGGAGGGGCTCGCTATGGTGTGGGTTGGTCGGGACATGAGTGACTTCCTCAATAAGAGGAAGCGTGACAATGAAATCACCATTAGGCATGTGGACAGTGAATTGGTAAGCTTGTGAATCTACCGAGGCTTGATCTAGGTGAGTGTAAAACATCTTCACCAACTCAGGACAATAGAATGACTCGGTCTCAGAATTATCATAAATCAAATTGTACCAATTCCTAGCCCTTATTCGTTCTAAAAATACATGTCCATATCCATTATTATCAATCAAAATCCGCCCAAAGTCTTTTTCAGGAAAAATTTGTGGTGCCATAACAGAGATTGAAGATTAAAGCAGTAAAGAGTAGAGATTAGAATATCGAACCACCCCCGGATTACGTGGGGGGAAGAAAACGATCTCTGTTGTGGATGCAGAGAACTCTGGAAGAAATTGTGACACCAGATCTGGAAGAAACACTTGAAATCAACTGGTGTAGAATTTTTCTGGGCACTGGAATCTGCAGAACTGCCGCGTTTGCGCGGCTATGCTTGCGGGTCCGCGGCAATGTGAAGGAATCAGGAGAAGGGAAAATTTGGTTGGCTGCGGTTTGAAGAGGAAATTAGGGATCTGAGGTGTTTTTCTCGGGTGAGAGAGAAAATATGTGGGAGGGGTATTTTTATAGGAGAAAGGAATTTTGAGAGTCCCTAAATTATCCCTAGGTCAAAAACAAATTTACCCTAGGGATTTATGAAAAGAATCTTTGACTCCTAGGAATTTGGAAAGACCTCAAATTTAGGAATGCTTTGAAAGATGGAATTTGAGGAATCCTAAGAATTTTAGGAATCCTAGGAATTTAAAAAGATGGAAAGAATTTGAATTTTGAAAATATGGGAATTCCTAGGAATTTAGAAAGATGTAGAATTTGGAAAATGTGGGACTCTTTTAAACATGAAAATCCTCCTTTATTTTTATTTCTTGTTTTTTTTTTTTTTTATTATTATTATTATTTCCTAAATTTTATGTTAGTGAATCCTATGTTAGTAAAAAAAAAAAATTAATAAGGAGGTGGTTCTGGGGTGGTCGGACTGGTCCACGGAACATGGCCCAATCAGCTTGGCGTTGGGGCTTCAAAAACCTACCAAAAATCACAAAAATATGACCCATAAAAATGATGCATGCGTGTGTGTTCTTAATTATGTACATAACCCCATCTAATTTCAAGATTTTCCTAATAATTTCAGAATCATTTTCATCAAAATCCTTGTCCCAGAATGGTGAATGAAATGATAGAACAGTTGACTTGGACTCGGAAAGTAACACCGACTCAGGGAAGTGAATGAATTCAAGATACGGTTCGGGAGTCGGAATGGATTTAAGAATTGGGTCCAAGTCAAGAAATGTCAACTCAAGTCCACATGAATTGTCCAACGATGGAATGTGACTATTAAAAATTTGTGATTCCAGTTCAGGAAGGATGGGAATCAAAACTGACTCTAGAAGGTTACTCAAATTGGGTAATATAACGGAGTCAATAATGATTCAGGGATTTGAACTGGATCACAGATGTGCAAATCTAGGTCACATATCTCCTTTAGTTCAATTCCACAAAATGGAGAACTTACCAATATGTCAATTGAATCTTCAGAAGTGTAGAATTGGGCAAGTTCGACATGATCCTCAAAGATAGGTGATTCAACTTCATTGTGAATTGGGAAAGGATCCAAGGTTGACTCCGGGAAAGATTGAAGTGAGGTAAAGATACCGGAATCATTATGGAATCAGGAAAATGGATTGAATCACAAAGTTGGGGTTCAAGATCACATTCCTCATGTAGTTCAATTAAATGTGGGGAACTTGCCAATTTATCGATAGGACTTTCAGAAGTATGGAATTGGCCAAGTTCTATGTGATCATCATAAAAGATTGGTGATTCATTTTCACAATGGATAGGAAATGGATCCAATTCTGACTCAGGAAATGGATTGAAATCAGGTAAGGATATGGAAGTCATGATTGAATCAGGAAGTAAGTTGGAATCATCAAGTGAAAGTTCAGAATCAAATTCATGTTCCAGTTCAATTTCAGAAAAAGGAAAACTTGCCAAAACGTCAATTGGATCTGGAGTTTGGACAAGTTTATTTTTAGGAGATGAAAAACTTGCCAAAATGTCAATTGGATTTGAATTTTGGACAAGTTCAAGTTTAGAAAATGAAAAACTTGCTGAAATTGAATCTGGATTTCCAAGACTACATGACTCTTTGGATTTAGAGTGGCTAGTGACATTAGAAAGAGGATGAGAATGGAGAGATTGGATCATCAAATCTATGTCACGATTTCTAGCATTTTGAGCATTGGTCATGTCTTCAAGCATCTTTCCATAATCGATGATTTCATTGTTTTGATGGAAAGAGGAAGTGTGGTCTTGGAAGTGTGAGTCAAAAGTGTGTGATGATGGAAAAGTTGACTCACACAAGAAATCTTTACTCGGTTCACAAGCAAATGGTTGTTCATTATGAAAAGGTGGAACTGAGTAAGATTCTTGAGAATATGGTGGAATTGGAGAGACAAATGGCTTTTGAAGTTGTTGCTCAACTCTCAGTAAATTGGCTTCTATACTCCTTTGCAACTCAGATTTTTCTTCAAAGGGAGGTTCAGAAAAAGGAGTATATGAAGTGGACTCAGGAAATGAATATGGTGGACAAGGTGAATATGGTGGACAAGGATTTTGATAATTTGACTCGGGGTACTGGAATCCCCAATTACTCGGTAAAGAGTTGAAATTATTTTGGACATGATAATTGTTAGATGGGGTGTATGGGTTGTATTGATTCGGATAAGGCCAACCCGGTGTATTTGTTTGGTGCATATTATAAAACACCGGGTTGGAATTATCCGAATATGGAGTGTGTGTGACATATGGATGGAAAGAATTGTAATTGTAAGCCATATCACACAATCACAAACAAAAATCAAACAAACAAACAAACAAACAAAAGAAGAAAAGAAAAGTCTAACCTAAGTTAGGGTAGACTTAGACCTAGACGACTCCTAACTGATAGACCGTCCACGGGAGGTTCAGTGTAGACTCTAACCACAAGCTAATCGGCCAGGGAAGGGTAAGGTTGGTGGGAGGTTTTCCGTCCGGAGACGTTCCTTAATTAAGTAACCAGCAACCTTCGGGCTTTCGGCCCTCAACCCCTTTCCTAGACACCGATTTTGCAAGAGTTAAATTCCAATACTTTTCCCCCTTAGGAAAATCTCCTAATTGAGTCCGAGATGTCCCTAGGGCCAACGTCTACTTTTTTTTTTTTTTTTTTAAATTAGGATTGGGTTAGTGAGTGCTTGGGTGATGGTTTTCGGGCTAAGGAAAGGGTAATGACCTCCCCCACCTTATCTTATTTACGGGTATGCCCTTAAATTTGAATTGTGCAAGTGTACAAGAAATATAGCTAGGATACACTCAAAGCAAAAAAATCAAGCAAGAGTTTGTCCTAGTCTAAATGCAATGCAAACACGTACCTTGCCTCCAGCACTCTTCAACAGTAAAAGTAAAGAATTGAAGAGACACGTGCTTAAAATGCAAATGTCTAAACAATTTTTAGCAATTATCAACCAATTTTTACTGTTTTTTAATTAAGCAGGAGTACAGTGAACAACACAGGATTTCAAGTATAGAACCAGCAGTATTTTGCAGAACCAGAGGCTCTGCAGAAATTTGGTGAGAATTGAGCTCAGGACTGCCGCGTTTCCGCGGCTATTCTTGTGGATCCGCGGCACAATTAAAGAATCCTGGCCTCTGCTTTCTTGAGCAGAGGGCCAGGTTCACTTAGATGTTACTGCAGTAAAGAATTTCCTGTTTTCTTCTCCTGTAACCTGCAACAGAGAAGAATAATAATTTAGTACTTCACTTTAAACCAAAAAAATACGTCGCTCTCCCCGGCAACGGCGCAAAAAATTGATCGTAAGGGAAGTAGCACTCAAAATATGTATTATGTAGAATCAAGTGAAATGCTTAAATGTGCTTAATATACCCACGATACTACCGTTATAGCGTTGGCTCAACGGGTCGAATCCACGGGGAGAGCTAGCGATGGAAGCTTTACACGTATGGTAGTGAAGTGATAAAACTAGTATCCTTCTCTTGATTATAAACTTAGTGAAGCAAATACAAAAGAAACCAAAAGAGGATGGATATGTTCATGGTGGAAGTGGAAAAGAAATCAAGAAGTGGATGTTGTATTAACAAGAAAAGGAAAAGAACTTAAAGAAGGCAATCCATGACTAGCTTACCTTGCTAGCTTGCCAAGACTTACCAAACTCCTTGATAATGAAAGCTTTGCCTAATGTTGTCACTCCATAGGCTTAAAATTCCTCTCACATGTTGACCTAATTACTTTCTCATTTGCAAGATGGTGGTTTAACCATCGGAGAAGAGAAGATCATACACTTGCAAGATTAACAAAAGCAATCACCCATGAGTAGTGAAGTAGCTAAACTAGTGGTTAGCTAGTACATGGAGAAGAATTAGATACAACAAGCCATAAGAAAAATACAAGAAAGCATGAAGTAAGTTGCAAGAATTAAAGAAAGCAAGTAATAAAGCAAGTAAAGAAAGCACAAGAAACTAGAATCAAACTCAAGTAGAGGAATGGAGGATGGATCAATCCTTGCATAGCTTCAATTGTCACCATTGATCATTACAAGCTCTCTCCCTCACAATCACTCTCTTTTGTAATGAAATCTAGGGATAGAGAAGAAGAGGGAACTACAAGAAATAAACCTAGAGAAAATACATGAAAATTACAACTAATGAGCTAATCTCCTCTCTTCTCTGATCCGTCCCAGCTCGCAGGTGATAGTCCAGTATTTATAGCAGATCTGAGAAGCCTCTGGAGAGAATTCTGTTACCACAAAATCCGGAGCCAAACAGCCACCAGATTGCCGCGCCCCTTGCCGCGCCCCGCGGCAATCTTATGGCCGTTGGATCTGATCTTCTTGTTGGAGATCAGTTGGGAAGTGGTTATCCACGTGGCATGGTTACCTTGCTAGCTTGCCAAGACTTACCAAACTCCTTGATAATGAAAGCTTTGCCTAATGTTGTCACTCCATAGGCTTAAAATTCCTCTCACATGTTGACCTAATTACTTTCTCATTTGCAAGATGGTGGTTTAACCATCGGAGAAGAGAAGATCATACACTTGCAAGATTAACAAAAGCAATCACCCATGAGTAGTGAAGTAGCTAAACTAGTGGTTAGCTAGTACATGGAGAAGAATTAGATACAACAAGCCATAAGAAAAATACAAGAAAGCATGAAGTAAGTTGCAAGAATTAAAGAAAGCAAGTAATAAAGCAAGTAAAGAAAGCACAAGAAACTAGAATCAAACTCAAGTAGAGGAATGGAGGATGGATCAATCCTTGCATAGCTTCAATTGTCACCATTGATCATTACAAGCTCTCTCCCTCACAATCACTCTCTTTTGTAATGAAATCTAGGGATAGAGAAGAAGAGGGAACTACAAGAAATAAACCTAGAGAAAATACATGAAAATTACAACTAATGAGCTAATCTCCTCTCTTCTCTGATCCGTCCCAGCTCGCAGGTGATAGTCCAGTATTTATAGCAGATCTGAGAAGCCTCTGGAGAGAATTCTGTTACCACAAAATCCGGAGCCAAACAGCCACCAGATTGCCGCGCCCCTTGCCGCGCCCCGCGGCAATCTTATGGCCGTTGGATCTGATCTTCTTGTTGGAGATCAGTTGGGAAGTGGTTATCCACGTGGCATGGTTAGTTTCTTCGTTTGTTGCGAGGATCTCTCTGGATCTGGAGTGAGATTTGACTTTATCTTGGATCTTTAACTAATCACCTTAATTATTGCTAATTAAGGTAATTAATTACTTTATCTCCTTTTAATTGTGTACCTGCAAATAAGTAGAGAAGAGGATTAAAAATCATATATTTAGTTGTATTATGCATGGGGAATATGATATAAAATATGCAATATTGGATACTAATCAAATTTCTTACAAAAATATGTCAAAATATTGTTTCTATTTTCCAAAAAGTTTTTTTTTTTAAAAGTAAAGAAAAACCTAAGTTATGTTAGACCCTCCCCCACACCTATCTCATGCATTATCCTCAATGTATGAATTAATGCATAGATGCATGAAAAAGACGAAAGGGAAGGAAAATGTTACCTTAAGGTGGTGGTTCCGGTGGTGGTCTGATTGGTCTACGAAATGCGGCCCAATCAACTTTTTGTGGAGTTCAGAGGAACCCACCAGAATTTTCTTTAATATAACCCATTAAGATTGTGTATCCCTAAAGGATTTTTATTAAGTATTTGACCCCATCTAATTTCCAAATTCCATAACTGATTTCTGAGTCAAATTTGTCAACCACCTCGTCCCAAAATGGAGTATAAAATGATAGAACGGTTGACTTGGACTCAAGAAGTATAGGAACTAATACCGACTCAGGAAGGTGACTTAAGTCAAGTAAAGGTTCAGGAGTCGAGACTGGTTCAGGAAGTGTGTCTAAGTCAAGAAGTTGAAACTCAAGTCCACTTTTATTTTCCACAATAGAATGTGACTTAATGTTGGTGATTCAAGTTCAAGAATGATAGGTGGAATCAAAACTGACTCTAAAATATTACTCAAGTTTGGTAACAAAACAGGAGTCAATATTGATTCAGAAAGTTGAACTGGATCACAGATTTGAGAATCTAGGTCACATATCTCATTGAGTTCAAGATCAAAAAAATGAGAACTTGCCAATTTGTCACTAGGACTTTCAAAAGTGTAAAATTGGTCAAGTTCAATATGATCATCAAAAATGAGTGATTCAATTTCATAGTGAATGGCACAGGATCCAATGTTGACTCAGGGAAAAGGTTGAAATCAGGTGAAGATACCGGAGTCGTAATTGAATCAGGAAGTAAAATTGAATCCCTAAGTTGGGGTTCATGATCATATTCATTTTCAAGTTCGATTTCAGGCAAGGGATAACTTGCCAAACTATCAATATTATTTGGAGTTTGGGCAAGTTCAAATGACTGTTCTGAAATGGAACCTTGGTTTCCAAAACTACATGACTCTTCGGCTCTAACAGAATGGTTGTGACATCAGAACTGGTCAAACGGTGAGAACGTAGAGATTGGACCATCATATCTATGTCACGATTACGAGCGTTTTGAGCCTGAGTCATGGCTTCAAGCATCTTTTCATAGTTGATAGGCTCATTGTTTTGATGAAAAGATGAAGTATTGTCTTGGAATTGGTGGTGAAATTGTGAGTCCATCAGATTTTGGGATTTGTGTTTGGACTCACGCATACTCATTTCCAAATTGATAGTTTTCTATTTTGGACTGGTGGAACTGAGTATGACTCTTGAAAATATTGTGGACAAGGTGGAGAAGGAGGACATGGTGGAATGCTCCCACAACGTTCCAACAGTGCATACTTAGTTTGTTCTCTGACATGGTGGAACGTTTTCTTGAGATTTTCATGGATGACTTCTCCATCTACGGAGATTCATTTGATCAGTGTCTTCATCACCTAAAGTTAGTGCTACAAAGATGCATTGAGAAGAACCTAACTCTAAACTGAGAAAAATGTCACTTCATGGTGAGACAAGGGATTGTCTTGGGCCATGAGATTTCGAGGAGAGGCATAGAAGTGGATAAGGCTAAAGTAGAAGTGATTGCTAAGCTTCCACCACCCAAAAGCATCAAGGATATTAGATCCTTTTTAGGGCATGCTGGGTTCTACAGACGGTTCATTAAGGACTTTAACAAAATCACGAGGCCCTTAACCAACCTGCTCGCTAAGGACGTGCCCTTTGATTTCAACGATGAATGTTTCAAGTCATGGGGAAGCTTAAGCGAGAACTTATTTATGCGCCTATTATTTCTGCTCCTAATTGGGCCCAGCCATTTGAAATCATGTGTGATGCATCTGATTTTGCTATTGGTGCTGTTCTAAGATAGTGCATCGATAATAGGCAGCACATGATTTACTATTCGAGTAGGACCTTGAATGACGCCCAACAGGATTATACAACGACTGAGAAGAAATTCTTGGCCGTTGTCTTTGCGTTAGAAAAGTTTCGGCCCTACTTGTTAGGTTTGAAAACGGTGATTTTTACGGATCACTCAGCTCTGAAATACCTCATGACCAAGAAGGAAGCAAAAGCCCGACTGATTCGGTGGATCCTTTTACTTCAAGAATTTAACTTAGAAATCCAGGATAAACGAGGTATAAAAATGTGGTCGCTGATCATCTCTCACGAATTCCGAATGCACCAACCATCCAAGCTCCGATCAACGAGGATTTCCCAGACGAGCACATCTTAGCCATTCTTAAAGAACCCTGGTATGCGGACATTGTTAATTAGCTGGCCAAGGGATAATTACCCGCTGACTGGACAAACAAGACCAATACCGCTTCTTTGCCCAAGTACGGTACTTCTTCTGGGAAGAACCGTATCTTTTTAAGTATTGTCCCGACCAAATTATTAGACGATGCATACCAGAGGAGGAACAGAGGAGTGTGCTCAGCTTTTGCCATGACCTTGCATGCGGAGGACACTTCGGTCTCCGCAAGACTGCAGAGAAGGTTCTATAAAGTGGGTTCTACTGGCCCACTTTGTTCAAAGACTCATATCATTTTTGCAAGTCATGCACAAATTGTCAGAAAATTGGGAAAATTTCAAGAAGAGACATGATGCCCCTGAACCCGATCCTTGAAGTTGGAATTTTTGATGTTTGGGGTATCGATTTCATAGGGTCATCCCCAATTCCTTCGGCAACCAGTTCATTTTAGTTGCTGTAGATTATGTCTCTAAGTGGGTAGAAGCTGTGCCAACTAAAACGAATGACAACAAAGTGGTTGTCAAATTTCTCAAAGAGAACATCTTCTCCCGATTTGGCACCCCTAGAGCGATAATTACTGATAATGGATCGTATTTCTGCAACAGAGTTTTTGAAGCTCTGATGCGAAAATATTCTATCAATCACAAGTTATCTACTCTGTATCATCCCCAGACAAATGGGCAGGTCGAAGTCACCAACCGACAGATCAAGCTCATTCTGGAAAAGACTGTCGGACAAAACCGAAAGGATTGGTCAGTTAAGCTCAATGATGCATTGTGGGCTTATCGCACTGCTTTTAAGACAGTTCTGGGGATGTCTCCTTATAGAATCATGTTTGACAAAGCCTGTCATCTGCCAGTAGAGTTAGAACACCGGGCCCTCTGGACCATTAAGCAGCTCAATTTTGATTTGAGTAAGGCCGTGAGCTAAAGAGACTGCAGATTTTAGAATTAGAGGAGATACGGAATAAAGCCTACGAGAATGCTTGAATCACCAAAAGCAGAACAAAACTTTTTCATGACCAGATCATAACCTGGAAAAACTTTGCCCCGGGAGATAAGGTTCTGCTGTATAACTCTAGGCTTCATATTTTCGCAGAGAAGCTGAAAACTTGTTGGTCGGGACCATTCATTGTGCGCACTGTTTTCCCACATGGTGTTGTGCTTATTGCAGACCCTAAAAATAACACGGAATTCAAGTGTATGGGCAAAGACTAAAGCCCTTCTTGACCACTGAGCCTATGACTCTGGAAGATTGTGTGCTGACTCTTTTTGCCCCATCATACACCTAACCACAACAAATTAAAAAAAATTGTTTATATGTACCCCTTCTACATTCTTTTTGACATTTCTTTAGCCTATTCGCACTTGGCCGGCCCGAGTCCACGAAGACGGTGACATCATTTCTTCCCCCTATTATTGCCTTTGCATTTTCATATGTATTCATTGAGGACAATGCATTAGATAGGTGTGGGGGGGGGGGGGTGCTAACACTTTTTCTTTTTCCTTTTATTCTTTCTCCTTCTTTCCAAAAAAAAAAGAAAAGAAAAAAAAAAGAGAGAAAAATCTCCAGATCGAAAAGAAATTTCATACTCTTTATAAAAATACCAAAAGATTGTAGCAATTACGGGAACCTTATTAATGAATCTTTATTTTTGCCTAAATAAACAAGAAAGATTGGTTTGACTAAAAATTTAGAAGGGATAAGGAAAATAACTTATACCGTTTATTTAGCCTTAGTAGAATATGCATAACCCACACACACATGCTTGGGATTTAGAAACACAACTCTGAAAAAAAAAGGCTGGATAATTGTGCCTTAAAAAGCATGATTACTCACGCCAAAAAAAAAATTCTATATACAATAATGTATAATTAAATCTTGATTTCGTGGCCTACTCCACTTGCATATTTGACCTGAGGGGTGTTTTTTCACCTGGTGCTCTAAGACCATCTGGTTTGGGAGTCATCGCTTTGATATGTGTTACATAAGTGAAGTAGAAAGCCTAATGGAACCAAGAATAATAAGTAAATAATAATAAAATTAAATGATATTCAAAGTTGAGTTGAAAAATCCCAAGCACATCACACTTACACATTATGCATATCTATCTAAAGCAAATTAAAAGAATGAGTTAGAAGTACAAGATCCTTTCTAAATTTAAAGAAAAACCATAGTTTCTTCTTTTATGAAGGCTAAAGTATAAGAGGACTTATGAGGGTTAAACCTAATTCTTACATCAATCGGTCATTTTTACTTAGATGATTGAAAGTTCTTTTTCATAAAAAAAAATCTTTCTAACAACTAACTTCTTTTCTTTACTTACTGGATTTTGTGGGTGCAATCCGCTGAAAACCCTCAGGAGACAACACTCCTCCTCTAGGGGAAACCTAGAGGTTTAAAGGCTTGTTGCACATGCTCAGTGCAAGCGCGTCACCTGCGAAAGTGGTATAATAATTTTCTTATTTTTGTTTTGCTCGGGACGAGCAAAAAGTTAAGTGTGTGGGTGTGATTAGTCTCTAATTTTGCATAATTTTCATCACATTCCCATATTTATTTCATGTAAAATTCTACTAATAAAACCTTGCTTGCTTGATCCTAGGTCCATGGTGTGCAAATGAAGAAGAAGACCTAAATCACCATTTAATTGGTGATTAAAGACCTACCAAGTAGCCATTGACTTTAGAGTGAAGATTTTGTCAGTACAGGGCATCAAATCTGTTGGCCCAAGGCCTTCCACTCTAGTTTTGATGATGATTAACTCATGTAATTATGTGTACTAATAATCTCGTGATTTTAGTTTCAGATCATTAATCAAGTTATTAGTTGGTGATTAGCTTCAACAAGATGATTTGGAAGCTTTCACATGTTGATTCAAGAGCCCGAGCGTCAAAGATCATATATAGCATTTGCTCGGTGGATCAAAGAGTTTTGGATCGAGTCGGCTTGGAGATTGCGCTCTACAAGAAGACATCGGTACCATAGTTTAGTTTTGTGTTTAGATCCAAATTGTAAAGATTAGAATAGTATGATATGCTCAAGTTCACAACCCACACGTTTCATGTTTTGGTTTTCGGTTTTTGGTTTAACCGATCTTGGTTTGCATGAATAGATATTATATCAAAACAAGTTTACATGGTTTAATGTATATTAGATTTGTTCTATATACATGCATGCTTCAACTACTTAGACAACTTACTTTGATATACCTATTTCATGTGTTTTAGGTTTTGTGTTTTAACAAAACTTATTTTTGGAATTAAAGACAAAAACTATGATATATATATATGTTTCATGTATATTGGATTTCTATCCATATGCATCATACTTCAAAGTGTTTAAATATCATGGTTTTGTATTTGGAAGAGTTTTGGACAAAACGTATTTTATATTCAAAATCTAAGTTTTAGAAAATACAGTTTTTGGTTTTTGGTAAAAATGATAAGACACAAAAATAGTTCATATTGATTGATATTTGAGCTAAACTTTTTACCACATGTTTATATATCAATGCAAAATGATAAAACTATTTTTGGTGATTTTTAGGAGTGTTAAAAGATTTTTCAAAATATTTTTAAACTGTTTTTCTGACCCAGTTTTCTGTTCCAGGCTTCAACCAGTCGACTAGTTTTCTGACCAAGTCGACTTGGGATGAAGTCGGTCGACCGGGTCGGTCGACTGACGTGCACAGATCTGTGCACGTTTGGCAGACACAGGGACGGTCGACCGTCAGGGTCGACCGGGTCTGAGAGCAGAGCTCTCTGTTTGTTTGGGTCGACCGGGCGCGTCGACCGGTAGCTGGCAACGGGCAGAATTTAACCGTTGGACGGTCGACCGGAGCGGTCGACCGGCAGTTCATTTTTGGCATTTTCTGCTGCTAACGGCTATATTTTTCTGGGGTCTATAAATACCCCATTTATAGCCTGTTTTCTCTAAGAATTTTTTGTGCGAATTTTTTCTTACTCTCTGGTGTTTTCACAGCAATCAAAAGAAGTTTTTGAACTCATATTGAACAATCTATTTGGAGTTTTTGCTAGGGTTTGGAAAACCAAAGAAAAGGGTTTTTGGGAAAAGAGTTTTGATTCATCTTCAATATCTTGGTTCAGTTTTTCCCAAGGATTTTTCTTTATGATTTTGATTTCCATTCCATTGGTTTTCTCCACACTTGAGCTAAAATCTACTATCTCTTCTATAGGATCTTTGTGTGGGAGAAAGAAATTGTTTGTGGTTGTTTGTTAGACCACCAAGTTATAAACCCTAACTTAGCTTGGCTTTGTGCCTTTCCCTCATTGTGTTGAGGAGGTTGTGCTATTGGGTTGTATCCCTCAAGTGGTGAGGTGATCCTTGTTTGCTTTGTGCTAATCCCTCAAGTTGTGAGGTGATTGTTTTGTTGGATTGGAGCTTGCCTCAAGGAGGAGGTTGTGGTTGTAAAGAGAGCTGCTGGTCCAAAGCGACGGAGGGAGTAGCTTTATACCTTTATCTATTTCATGCATCATTTCATCTTGCATACATTGGGGACAATGCATGAGATAGGTATGGGGGGGTAGATGCTAACCTAGGATTTTTCATTTTTTTTCTAGGCTTTTTATTTTTATTTTTAAGATTTTTCATTTTCTTTTTAGGTTTTTTTTAGATTTTATCTTTCTTAGTAGATTTTCTATTTTCTTTTAGATTTTACTTTCTCTTTTAGAAAAATAAAAAAATAAAAAAAATAAAAATAAAAAAAATTTAAAAAAATAAGGAAATTCTTGATCCATGTTTAAAGAATCAAACTTAACTTTAGGGATTAAGGAAGCTCTAAACTAAGATTTCTAATTATAAGTCGAAAAGAGGAGTTTTGTTAGATTTTTAGGTTAAGTAATAAAGGATTAGAAAAATTACTAGATTTTAATTCTTTCTTTAGGATATATACATTAAACATATTGAAGGATTAATCAAAGACTTTGTGACTTTATTTACATATATATATAATAATAATAAAAAAACAGAAAAATATATATATAATAAATATAAATGAATAATAATTACTTAGCCACTAATTAAGCTGGTTAGTCGTGCCTCAAGAAGCATTGCTAATCACGCCTAAAGGTGGTTAAGTCCTTAAATTCCTTCGTGGCCTTTTTTACTCGAGTCATCGAACCCGAGGGGTGTTTTCTCATCTGGTGCCCTAAGACCGTCTGGTTTGGGAGTCATCGGTAAGAGACTCGTTACAAGGGTAAACTAGAAAGCCTAAGGATGCTAAGGAAATGTAAATAAATAAATATCGTATAAAAAATATATATATATATTAGTAAATAAATGAACTTAGTCTAAGAAAGATCCTTCATATTTATAGATGTATAAATCCTAGGATTGATGCAAAATCCGGTTTTTGATCTTTTCCCTAAAAACTTAACCTAAGTTGAAAACAAAACTACAAATAGATGCTTATGAGAGGAATGACAAGTTTAGGGTAACCTGAAACTTATAGCTCAAGTTAGAATTTTTAAAACATGGATCAAAATTTTCACTAACCCTTTTATTTTTCTTTATGGATTTTGTGGGTGCAATCCGCTGAAAACCCTCAGGAGACAACACTCCTCCTCTAGGGTAACCTAGAGGTTTAACGGCTTGTTGCACGTGCTCAGTGCAATCGTGTCACCTACGAAAGTGGTGTAATAATCTAGTTAGGATTTTCTTTTTCTTTCTTTTTTTTTTTTGCTCGAGGACGAACAAAAGAATAAGTGTGGGGGTGTGATTGTTATTCAATTTTGCATATTTTTCCACTTCCATACCATGCATATTGTAAATAAAAATGTGATTTTTAATCCTTTTCTCTCTATTTTTGCAGGTCCACATTTTAAAAGAGAAAAGGCCCAAAATCTCTTTAATTAGCAATAATTAAAGGGAATTAATTTAAAGCCCAAAAGAGAGCCCAAGTTTGAATCCAGAATCAGGAGAGATCCACGCGCCAACTCAAACTTCCAGAATGTCCACGTGGCTAACAACCTACGAGATACGCGCAACAGAAATCTTGGCCTCAACGGCCAAGATTCTGCCGCAGATTCTGGGTAACTGCCGCAGATCTGCGGCAGTTAGAAAGCTGTTGAAGCCCGGATTTCTCTCCAACAACCTGGGCTCTAGATCATTCTCTCTGAGGCCTATAAATACAGCACCAGGGTCTGCACGAAAAAAGAGAGGAGAAAGAGGAGAGATTAGGGGAAAAGCTTGTATTTTGTGAGAGAGTGTTGGTATTCTCTTACGTTTTAGTTCTTCCTCTTCTTCCTCCTAGAGATTTTGTTAAAGAGAGAAAAGAGAGTGTTTTTGAGAGCTTGTAGGCAAGGAGGTGACATCACTTGTAAGCAAGGATTAATCAAAGCTTCATTCTTCTCTTTACAATCTCTAGTACTTTGCTTTACTTTGCTTTACTTTCTTGCTTTACTTCTATTGCATTTCTACTTTCATCATGAATTGTTGTTTAGTTTCTTTTGTAATGGATAGCTAAATCTCTCTTACATGGCTAGCTAACAACTCTCATTGCTAACTTCTAACTCTTTGGGTGATTGCTAAATTCTATACTTGCATTGTTAAAGTCTCTTTTGCTTTCCAAGGAAGTAGAGTTGCCTTCACTTGGTAAATGCTTGTTCATACTCCATATGATTCATGTGTGCCTCATTTAAAGCCTTGTTTAGAACAAGTGCCTTGATAGAACATGGAGATGGATCACCAAACATATGCTATTTGTAGAACAACTTCTTTACTTCAAGCTAATTTGTTGTTATGCTTTGAGTGACTAATGAATGTTGTATCTTCTTCCTTAGCATCCCTTGAGTACCACTCCTTGTAGTCCACTATAGAAGATCTATCTCGGGAGCCAATGAATCAATATGAGGCTACAAGCTAAGACTGAGAAGAACACTCATCTTCAAAACGGGAAAAATACTTGACCAAACAAGCAAGTCATCTCTATTGCCAATGAATCAACATGAGGCAATCATGCATCACCCTTGAGCTTAGTAAGTTAGCAAAGTAGTAAAGTTAGCTAGCCATGGCTTTTATCATCTAAAGTTTTCTAAACATTTTCTTTACTTCTTTACTTCAAGCTAATTTGTTGTTATGCCTTGAGTGACTAATGAATGTTGTATCTTCTTCCTTAGCATCCCTTGAGTACCACTCCTTGTAGTCCACCATAGAAAATCTATCTCGGGAGCCAATGAATCAATATGAGGCTACAAGGTAAGACCGAGAAGAACACTCATCTTCAAAACGGGAAAATACTTGACCAAACAAGCAAGTCATCTCTATTGCCAATGAATCAACATGAGCAATCATGCATCACCCTTGAGCTTAGTAAGTTAGCAAAGTAGTAAAGTTAGCTAGCCATGACTTTTATCATCTAAAGTTTTCTAAACATTTTCTTTACTAGCTTTCTCTCTTAGCAATACACTTTTTCAAAGTTCTTTTGATTTCCTTTCCATCATGAACAAATCCACCAATTCTTTCATTTTCTTTTCCATGCTTTTTGCATTTGTTTAAAAACAAAGAAGAATCTTCGTTTTTCTTTCTTCACTACGAACCGTAAAGCTTCCATCGTGAGCTCTCCTCGAGGATCGACCCGTATAAGCTCTTTGCTACTACGGAGATTGGAAAGGATACATTAATCATTTGAAATACATTTGTGGAGTGATCAAGCACTAAGGTTGACTCTAAACCTTCCCTCTTTTACATAATATCTGTGCAAATACTTCACACTATCTTTTCCCTAATCAATTTTTGGCGCCGTTGCCGGGGAGAGAAACGTTTTTTGATTTCAAGTGAAGAACTAAACGAATCTTCTTCTCTGTTTAAGGTTACAGGTGAAGAAAACAGGAAAATTTGCATTGCAATAACATATAAGTGGCTCTGGGCTTCTGCTCTTGAAAGCAGAAACCAGAAGCCCTCTGAATTGCCGCAATTTCACGGCATTTGCCGCAGATTTGCGGCAAGGAAGAGTGAACTACTGACAAGTTTTCTGCAGGGTTGCTTGCTCTGCAAAATATAACTGCTGCAATACTTAAATTCTTGTATGCTTCACCTTATATCTGCTAATAATCAACAGTAAAAAATTTGTTGCAAAGTTAAAATTTGACTAGACATTTGCATTCTAGGCACGTGTCTTTTCAATTCATTTACTTTTACTGTTGAAGAGTGCTGGAGGCAAGGTACGTGCGCATTGCATATTGACTAGGACTCACTCTTTGTTTGATTTAAAAAAACGTTTTGAGTGAACCTTGTTTGTTAATATCGTACACTTGCACCAAAACTGATTTTAAGGGCACCACCTATAAATAAGATAAGGTGGGGGATTTTATCACCCTTTCCTTAGCCCGAAAACCACCATTCCAACACTCACAATCCCAAGCTTCTAATAAAACTGATAGACGCTGGCCCTAGGGACATCCGGACTCACTTAGGAGATTATCCTAAGGGGAAAAAGTGTTGGAAAGTGACTTTTGTAAAATCAGTGTTTAGGAAAGGGATTGAGGGCCGAAAGCCCGAAGGTTGCTGGTTACTTAATTAAGGAACGTCTCTGACGGAAAACCTCCCACCAACCTTGCCCTTTCCTGGCTGATTCGCTTATAGTCAAAGTCTACACTAACCTCCTGTGGACGATCTAATCAGTTAGGAGTCGTCTAGGTCCAGGGAACCTAGATAGCTTGGATTGATTTTCTTTTTCTTGTTTGTTATTTTTCACTTTCTTTCGCTTGTGTGATCGGTGCACGTTGATTGTGTATGCAAGAGTGGTATCGGGATCCGAATTCTGCTAGGCTTGTGAGAATTTCTACACTAGCACATACACCACCACTTCACACAATCCCAATCATGACCAACAATATTTCGTTGCAAGACAAGTTCTACCCGATTCGCACCTCACTTCCTTCATGCATTCTTCTTCCAAATACCAATGGAAATAACTTTGAGTTAAAGCCGCAGTTCATAAACATTCTTCCACGAGTCCATGGCTTAGAATCTGAGGATGCGTACTTCTTCATCCGAGAGTTTGAAGAAGTATGCCTTATGATGAGAATTTCCCAGTTGACAGAGGACGCTGTGAGACTTAGATTCATTCCCTTCGCACTTAAGGATATTGCTAAGAAGTGGTTGTACAATCTTCCTGTCAGCTCAATTTCTTCATGGGATGATTTCGTTAAGGTCTTTCTTAAAAAGTTTTATCCTATCCATAAGACAGCCCTCATGAGGAAAAATATAATGCAATTCAAGCAAGAAGCCAATGAACCATTCTGGAAGTACTTTGAGCGCTTCAAAGACCTAATAGCCCTGTGTCCCCATCACGGTATAGAAAAATGGCGCCAGTGCCAGATTATCTATGATGGGCTCGATTATCAAACTAAGACACTCCTTGAAACCATGTGTCAGGGAGAATTTCTAAAAAAAGGATGAAGATCAGGGTTGGGATCTCTTTGAAGCCCTAGCGGAAAAAACAGTCCAGTGGGAATCATGTCCTGAGAAACCCACACCCACAACTTCCAGAACCGGTTTACACTCCTTAGAATCCTCGATAGCTGCAGAAGCTAAAATAACACAACTAATGAGGAGGATAGAACAACTTGAGTCTAGTGAATCTTCTGCTGTTAACCAGGTCAACCCATCACCGGTGGCCAGTCCATCACCTGTGGTCAACCCGGGTTGTACCTACTGCCATGATCTTAATCATCTGTTTGAGGAGTGTCCAGTATATCAAACTCAAATGTTTTAGGAGAGTACGAATGCCGCATACACCAGACCTACTTACAATCCTTACTCCAAAACATACAATCCGGGATGGCGAAACCATCCAAACTTTTCTTGGAGTCAGTCTGGTCCTGAGCAGACGAGGCAACCATTTCCACAACAATACCCTGCTCAGTCTCATCCATCGACTTACCACCAGAACCCACCAACGTCCATTCATACCAAAGTCCACCAAGATTCCAGTCATATCAAAATCCAGTACCTTACCAGCAAATTTTCAGCCCCAGTATCAGCATCATCCACCACCAAATCCTTCAGACAAGAGACTTTCTGATTTGGAGAAAATGATAGAGACCTTATCTAAAACCCGAGCTTCAATGATGAACAATCAACAGCAGGATATGAATAAATTGCAAATCCAGATAGGGCAGTTGGCAAACTCTCTGAATGAACGACAAAAAGGAATGCTACCTAGCCAACCTGTGCCCAATCTAAAAACTCAATTTCCCCTGCACGAAGTTGAAGACTTGGGCCCCAGCCAATGCCAAGCTATTCAATTCTTAGATCTGGAAAGCATGTAGATAACAAGGTTTCAAATCATCCCACCAAATCCGTGTCAAAGCCACCACCGTTTGCTCCAATCCAACCTATTCAAGACAATCCTTCTTCAAGTACACAACCATCCACTTCCCAGTCCAAAGGAAAAGAAAAGATTGATGAGCAAACATACAAGCCTGTTGTACCATTCCCAAATAGGCATAAAAATCAAAAGATGAATGCTCACATGGAGAAGATAAGAGAGATATTCAACCAAGTCCAAATCAATGTCCCTCTCCTTGATGCCATACAACAAGTCCCATCCTATGCCAAATTTCTAAAAGAAATGTGCACCAAAAAGAGAAAAGCAAATGTCCCTAAAAAAGTCTTCCTGGCTTCCAATATTAGTGAACTGCTCAATGGTCCGATCCCTGTAAAATACAAAGATCCAGGGAGCCCAACCATTTCTTGCATCATAGGACAGACCACAATAAATAGGGCTTTGCTTGACTTGGGCGCGAGCATCAATCTTCTCCCCTTTTCCGTGTATCAGCAATTAGGGTTGGGCAACCTTCGTCCAATCCAAATGACGATACAATTGGCTGACCGCTCTGTAAAGATTCCCAAGGGGGAGATTACAGATGTTTTGATACGGGTCGGGGAATTCATTTACCCCGTAGACTTCGTCGTTCTTGAGACACAACCTGTACAAAATCACAGAGCACAGACACCTGTCATTCTCGGACGTCCTTTCTTAGCCACCGCAAACGCAATCATCTGAAAAAAACACCTAGAGGGGGGTGAATAGGTGTGATTGCTAATCTTAAAAATTTTAACTCTCTAAATGCGGAACCTAAAACAAGTGAGGCTCAACTTAGTACAATTCAACAAGTGTAGCCGAATTCCTCTTGCGAGGCTCTGGACTAAACTCCTCTTGATTCCCCTTGATATGGGTTGAGGCGCTATGTGAAGCTCTTGTTGGATGAGTACGGGATTGGCACACACAAGTATGAAATGGATGATATGAAGAATGATGCAAACACAATGATATATAGCAAGAATTACAAGCAAGCAAATAGTAGCACAAGAGATTTAAACAATATCACAAGTATGCAATAGAAAGCAATAAGGAGCTATTGAAAAGTAAAGCAAGAATTAGACGCAAAGGCAATCGCAAACAAAGTGATTTGTTTCGAGGTTCGAGCCACCGCTCTACTCCCCGCCTTCACCTCCGTGAAGGGTTTCCACTATCCACCGAGGACGCCTTTACAATTTGGTCTACCGAAGACCGAGCATCGAGCTCCACCGAGTACAAAGGACCTCTACCGAAGAGGTTGCTCCACAAGGAAAGGATTACAAGAACAAAGTGATCACAACAAGATCACTACACTATTTCTCAAACTCTTTTACAAACACTCTCACTTCAATTACAACTTCACTATAGAATGAGTATTGGATTTTTGGCTCTATGAAGTGTGGTGAGAAAAACTTCAGTTGTAGAGTGATATTAGTAATCAAACACAACTGAAAAACAAGCTCAAAAGAATTGGAATGAAAGTTTTAAACTCTTTTCTTTTCTCTTTTGAAAAAAAACACAAACTTGAGGATTTTTCTTAGTTTTTGTGATATGCAAGAGAGACTTCTCCTCTATTTATAGGGTTAGAAAATAGGTTAAAAACAATTTCTTTACACCTAATTTGACCTGCAAAAGCTCCCCAACAACTCTCCAAAAATCTGTTAAAGCTGAAAACAAAAACAGTTTTTCAGAATAGCCCAAAGAGGAAAGAGCCGTTAGGCTATAGCAGGCTTGGCGGTCGACCGGTCCGGTCGACCGCAAGGCCAGCTGCAAAGAGTCGTTGGCTCTCGGTCGACCGGTCCGGTCGACCGTCCCAAAAGAGGAAACACAGTTTCCTTCTTCCGGTCGACCGGTCCGGTCGACCGAAAAAACCTGTGAGCAATTTGCTCTCCGTCGGTCGACCGGTCCGGTCGACCGACAGACATGCACAAACAGTGCATGTCCAGACACATCGCCGGTCGACCGGGCCGGTCGGCCGGAGTTGCCTGAAACAGAAAACTGGGCTGGTTTTGAGTTAGAAAAATTTTGAGAAATATTTTAAAATACATATAGCTAAGTATTATGCAAAAAATAGTTTATACACATATTTTATACAAGATTTTCAAGATATAAAGCTTTTGGTACATGTATATATTGTTGGCCCAAGAGGTTACACTCTCCAATTGTTTTGTGTTTTGATGATGACAAACCAAATATGAGCTATTTGGTACTAACAAGTTTGTTAAGATAAGTTTCAGGTTTGTACCATGTTTAGAGACCATTCGCTTAGCTATTGCAAGAACTTCTAAGTTCCACAAAGCAAGGAAGGCAAATTGCACATCAAGGAAGGATCATAGAAGAGAAGGCACTAGCAAGGCATTGGATGGCTCAAAGACTTGAAGATAGCACAATAAGTCTTCATGTAATTTGTTTTTCAGTTTATAGTTTGTTAAAGAATAGTGGATAGGTTTGAAGCTCTATCACACACGTTTTTGCGCACATGCTCATTCCAAAATAATTTCTTATAAATTACACAAAAATATTTTGCATACAAGATTTTGCCTACAGATATATATTTATGTTTTATACTAATCCCTGTTCAAAAGTATTTTTGTTAAAATCAAAATCCTCTTTGTTTTCTTTTTAAAATTGACTTTTTGACCTGATCCGGTCGACCGGGGCGGTCGACCGAGTCTGTGTCAGTCTGGTCCGGTCGACCGGACCAGTCGACCGAAGTCCTAGCAGATGCACGTATCCGTGTGCACGTCTGTCGGTCGACCGGGGCGGTCGACCGGACTATTAATTTTTGCTCACAGGTTTTATCGGTCGACCGGGTCGGTCGACCGCTAGACTTTAACGGTCAAATTTTTATACTACCGGTCGACCGATCCGACCGTTTGAACAGTAACGGGCAGATTTTTAAGAGCTGTTTATTTTTGTCTTTTGTATTTAAAAATTCGTTTAAGGATATATTTTGATCTAATTACCTCCTAAACATCAGTAAATATGTTTTATCCCTAAACCCTAGCCCTCTCCTATAAATAGGGGTGTTTGGGGAGAGATTGGTTACAACAACTATTATTGCTAAAAATTCAAAAGTTTAAGGCTTTCAAAGTTCTTGGTTTTTGAGCTAAATTCTCTCAATTTCTGAAGGGTTTTCAAAAGTTTTTCTCTGATTTCAATTTCTTTTCCTTACACACAAAAGAGCTTCATTCCTACTCAATATTCTCTAAGGACCTTTGTAAGGGAAGAGATATTTGAAAGAGAGAGTTTGTGGTCTTTTGACTACCAAGGAAATCACTTGTTCTTGAGATTGTAGAAGTTGGGTACTCTATTGTAATTGTTCTTTGTGATAGTGGAAGTAGCTAGAATCCTTCTGGGGAAGGCGGGGAGTAGAGCTGGGTGCTCGAACCTCGATAACATATCCTTGTGTTTGCGATTGGTTTACTTTGCTTGCACTTATTACTTGCTCATCATATTCATTGTCATACTTACTTGCTTGCATTCATCTTGTGATTGTTGTAGCTTTAAATTTTTAATTTGCCCCTTGATTAGCATTGTCACCTATTCACCCCCCCCCCTCTAGGTGACTTTTCAATTGGTATCAGAGCTTAGACTCTAGGTTTGGCTTAACATCCATAGAGAGATCCTTAAAATATTGCTAATCAACATTTTCATTCATCCATTCATACACTAGTAAACATGGCCGACAACATTAAATCCCCACCTAAATTTGATGGCCTAAATTTTCCCATTTGGAAGGTTAGGATGACTATATTTTTGCAATCACTAGGTAGCTTGGTAGCTAAATCCTTGACCAAACCCTACATAGCACCCGATAGTGATGAAAGTACATGGACCGACTTCAATTTTAGAGAATATGAGGCTAACTCAAAAGCCCAAAACTCCCTATTAACCGCCTTGAATGAGGATGACCTTACACGGGTAATTCATTGCCAATCCGCCTATGAGATTTGGCAACACTTATTGGTCACACATGAAGGGACTTCACAAGTCAAGAGAGCTAAGATAGATCTCTTGAGGTCTCAATATGAATCATTTAAATGCTTGATGATGAATCCATTGATTGTATGATTACTCGTTTCACTAAAATTACAAATGGTCTTTCTTCATTAGGTGACGTCATCTCCAACGATCAAAAGGTGCGCAAAGTGATACGGGCTCTTCCTTCTTCATGGGAGATCAAGGCCACCACCTTAAAGGAGTTGAACGACAAGGACGAGATGGACATCATTAGTCTCATTGGGAACCTAAAGACCCATGAGATGGAGAAGAAGGCAAGAGAAGAAGCCACTACTTCAAAGAAGAAATCTATAGCCTTCAAGACTTCATCCACCAATGATGACGATGATGAAGACGAAGAAGAAGATGAGGAGCTAACTCTACTTGTGCGGAATGTCAAGAGGTTGTACCGAAAGAACAAGTTCAATTTCCGGAAAAGATTCGAAGGCAAAGAGGAGCGGAAGATCATATGTTACAATTGCCGCAAACCCGGACATATCATGGCGGATTGTCCGGAGTTCAAGAAGAAAATGACTTCCTCCTTTAAGCCAAAGAAGCCGGAGGAAAAGAAAGCCTACAAAGCTACATGGGATTCGAAAAGCGAGTCCGAAGAGGAGGTGGATCAAGCTAACATGTGTTTCATGGCAAACACACCCAAGGTAACCTCTCAATCCCTTAATGATGAAGATGATGATGTAAGTAAGGAAGTTCTTGTACATGCATTTGTAGAACTTTCTGAAACTTATGATAACAAGAAACTTGAATGCTTAAAATTACAAAAAGAAGTTGCTTTTCTTAAGAATCAACTTGCCAAGGTTTCAAAAGAAAAAGATGATCTTTCTTCCAATCTTGTTTCGATTCAACATGAATTTGACGCTTATAAGATTTCTTGTAAGGGTAAAACCCCTATTGTTGATAATAAAGAAATTTCTTCCTTAAAAACCAAAATGGTTGATTTTGAAAAGGTTTTGAAAGATTGTGCTTTTAACACCAAGAAGCTTGAAGAAAAGTTTTCCAAAAAGCACACTTTTCATGTTAAAGATTCTCATGCTAAAATTCCACATGCTCACACTTTAAATAATACTTCTCATGCTAAATCTTTTCATGCTCACAATGCCCATGCTCACAAATCACACACTCACTATACTTTTAGATATGGTAGAGTGTATAGATGTACTTATTGTGGCAAAAATGGACATTTAGCTAAATTTTGTTATGATAAATTGCATAGTTCAAATAATCTTGTTTGGGTTAATGGCTCTAACCCTCATGGACCCAAGAAAATGTGGGTACCAAAATCAAGTCCTAAAATGTTTGATGTAGGTACACACCAAGGCTCCAAGACGTAGGGAGCGGTGGTACCTTGATAGTGGTTGTTCGAGACACATGACGTGGGATATCAACAACTTCACAACCCTATCAAGGTACATGGAAGGTGGCACCGTCACCTTCGGGGATGACTCCAAAGGAACTATCATCGGTATAGGTAACATTCAAATTAGTGCATCTCCTATTATTGAGAATGTTGTTTTAGTAGATGGTTTAAAACATAATTTGCTTAGCATTAGTCAACTTTGTGACCGTGGACTTAAAGTTGTTTTTGATGATTCCTCATGCAAGATTTTTGATGTTAAATCCGATGTTTGTATTCTTACCGGTTTTCGTGATAATAATGTTTATATTATTGACATGCTTAATTTAGATTGTTCTACTAAATGCTTAAATGCTTTTGATGAAAATTCTTGGCTTTGGCATAGAAGATTAGGACATGCATCTTTTGACCATATCTCTAGGATTAATTGAAAGGAATTGGTGAAGGGTATACCTTGCTTGGATTTTGAGAAAGACCGCATTTGTGGTGCGTGCCAACTTGGGAAACAAACCAAGTCTTCCTTTAAACCAATTAAGGATATCATGTCAACTAGGCCTTTAGAATTAATTCATATGGATCTTTTTGGACCAACTAAAACTAAGAGTTTAAATGGAAGTAGATTTGCATTTGTTTTGGTTGATGATTTCTCCCGTTTTACTTGGGTTTTCTTTTTACAAAATAAAGATCAACCTTTTCTCATTTTAAATTTTTCGAAAAAGAGTTGAAAAAGAAAAGGGTTTTCCGATTTTGAGAATAAGGAGTGATAGAGGTGGTGAGTTTATTAACCAACTCTTCATGACTTATTGTGATGAAAAGGGAATTAAGCATGAAACATCTTGTCCTAGAACTCCACAACAAAATGGAGTTGTAGAAAGGAAAAATAGAACACTTCAAGAGATGGCTAGGACAATGATAAGTGAATATGACCTCCCTCAATATTTATGGGCCGAGGCCGTAAACACCGCATGCTATATATCGAATCGTATTTATTTATGCAAAAATTCTTCCAAAACTTCTTTTGAAATGTATCATTCTAGAAAACCAAATGTTGCATATTTTAAAGTTTTTGGATGCAAGTGTTTTGTTTTAAATACTAAGGATAATTTGGGTAAATTTGATGCTAAGGCTTATGAGGCTATCTTTGTTGGATATTCCTCTACTAGCAAAGCATATAGAGTTTTCATTAGATCTTCTCAAACCATTGAAGAATCCATGCATGTTAAATTTGAAGAATCTAATGTGGTTGTTGAGAATGTTGTAGAGATTGAACCACTAGGTGAAGACATGGAGAGACTATCCTTGAAGGACTCACCCGCTCAAGAAGAAAAGCTAGATCCTATTGGTGAAGTTCAAGAGGATAAGGAGGAAAGCACTCAACCGCTTCCTAAAGCTTGGAGATACGCTACAAATCATCCTAAGGAGCTCATCTTGGGTGATGCATCTAAAGGAGTCACAACGCGCTCCAAACTCCATGACATATGTGGTAACTTTGCTTTCATTTCTCATTTTGAACCCAAAGGCATTCTCGAAGCCGAGACGGACCCATATTGGTTGCTTGCCATGCAGGAGGAACTCAATCAATTTGAGCGCAACCAAGTTTGGCACCTTGTTCCTAAGCCCCACGATAGACCAATAATTGGTACTAAGTGGAGCTTTAGAAACAAGATGGATGAGTCCGGAAATGTCATTAGGAATAAAGCTAGGTTAGTGGCCCAAGGTTACACTCAAGTTGAGGGAATTGACTTTGAGGAGACCTTTGCACCCGTAGCACGGCTTGAAGCAATACGGATGACACTAGCTTTTGCATATTTTAAAAATTTTAAACTTTTTCAAATGGATGTGAAAAGTGCATTTTTAAATGGTTTTATTAATGAAGAAGTTTATGTTTCACAACCTCCCGGTTTTATTGATCATGTTCATCCCGATTTTATTTTTAAACTTGATAAAGCTTTGTATGGATTGAAACAAGCTCCAAGAGCTTGATATGAAAGGCTTTCTAGTTTTCTCATTTCAAATGATTTTATTAAAGGCAAAGTAGACACAACTCTCTTTACTAAGCATGTTAATAATGATATTTTAATTGTGCAAATTTATGTTGATGATATAATTTTTGGATCTACTAATGAGCTTTTATGCAAGGATTTTGAGAAAGTAATGCAACTAGAATTTGAAATGTCTTCCATGGGTGAGCTCAATTTCTTCCTTGGACTCCAAATCAAGCAATTGCAAGACGGAACCTTCATTAACCAAGCCAAATACGCAAAGGAGCTAGTAAAGAGTTTGGGCTTGAAGGATCAAAGGCTTGCAACACTCCAATGGCAACTACAACCAAGCTTGATAAGGACGAACAAGGTAAAAATGTTGATATTAAATTATATAGAAGCATGATAGGAAGTCTTTTATATTTGACGACAAGTAGGCCGGATATCATGTTTAGTGTGTGTCTTTGTGCTAGATTTCAATCGTGTCCTAAAGAGTCTCATCTTATTGCGGTAAAACGCATTATTCGTTATATTAAGGGCACTATTGGAATGGGTCTTTGGTATCCGAAAACTATAGACTTCTCAATGACTAGTTATTCGGATGCCGACTATGCGGGTTGTAGAGTAGATAGAAAGAGTACTAGTGGGACATGTCAATTTCTTGGTAATTGTCTTGTTTCATGGTCCTCTAGGAAACAAAATTCCGTAGCTCTCTCAACCGCCGAGGCGGAGTATGTTGCCGCGGGGGCTTGTTGTGCACAAGTCCTTTGGATGAAACATACTCTCCTTGATTTTGATTTGCACTTTGATCATATAAAATATTTTGTGATAATACTAGTACTATACACATGACCAAAAATGCAAATCAACATAGTAAGACCAAGCACATTGAGATTAGATATCACTTTCTTAGAGATCATTTTGAGAAAGGTGATATAGATATTGATTATGTTTCCACGGATTTACAACTAGCCGATATTTTCACTAAACCTCTTGATTTTGCTAGATTTTCGTTTATTTGTGGAGAACTTAATGTTTGTATTATTGAATAAACATGTTTTTCATAACCCTTTTTGATGTATGACAAAAAGGGGGAGAATAAGTTTACATGACAAAAATAAGTTCATTTGGTCTTGGTTCCATATGAATTTATATGCTTTAATTTTAAGATTTGTTTTATGAATTTATATGTTTTGGTTTTATGAATTCTTGTGTTTTAGTTGTTTTGGTATTTTTGGTATCAAGAGCAATTTTAGGGTTTTCTAATTTTGTTTTAATTGTTTCAATAATTGGTGCATCATTTCAATTATTGGTATCTAGAGCATATTATTGTGTTTTTAATTATAGCATAATTTGAGGGGGAGTTTTCTCCTCCCTATATTTTTGTTAATAGCCTATTTGTTTTGTCATCATCAAAAAGGGGGAGATTGTTGGCCCAAGAGGTTACACTCTCCAATTGTTTTGTGTTTTGATGATGACAAACCAAATATGAGCTATTTGGTACTAACAAGTTTGTTAAGATAAGTTTCAGGTTTGTACCATGTTTAGAGACCATTCGCTTAGCTATTGCAAGAACTTCTAAGTTCCACAAAGTAAGGAAGGCAAATTGCACATCAAGGAAGGATCATAGAAGAGAAGGCACTAGCAAGGCATTGGATGGCTCAAAGACTTGAAGATAGCACAATAAGTCTTCATGTAATTTGTTTTTCAGTTTATAGTTTGTTAAAGAATAGTGGATAGGTTTGAAGCTCTATCACACACGTTTTTGCGCACATGCTCATTCCAAAATAATTTCTTATAAATTATACAAAAATATTTTGCATACAAGATTTTGCCTACAGATATATATTTATGTTTTATACTAATCCCTGTTCAAAAGTATTTTTGTTAAAATCAAAATCCTCTTTGTTTTCTTTTTAAAATTGACTTTTTGACCTGATCCGGTCGACCGGGGCGGTCGACCGAGTCTGTGTCAGTCTGGTCCGGTCGACCGGACCAGTCGACCGAAGTCCTGGCAGATGCACGTATCCGTGTGCACGTCTGTCGGTCGACCGGGGCGGTCGACGGGACTATTATTTTTTGCTCACAGGTTTTATCGGTCGACCGGGTCGGTCGACCGCTAGACTTTAACGGTCAAATTTTTATACTACCGGTCGACCGGCCCGGTCGACCGATCCGACCGTTTGAACAGTAACGGGCAGATTTTTAAGAGCTGTTTATTTTTGTCTTTTGTATTTAAAATTCGTTTAAGGATATATTTTGATCTAATTACCTCCTAAACAACAGTAAATATGTTTTATCCCTAAACCCTAGCCCTCTCCTATAAATAGGGGTGTTTGGGGAGAGATTGGTTACAACAACTATTATTGCTAAAAATTCAAAAGTTTAAGGCTTTCAAAGTTCTTGGTTTTTGAGCTAAATTCTCTCAATTTCTGAAGGGTTTTCAAAAGTTTTTCTCTGATTTCAATTTCTTTTCCTTACACACAAAAGAGCTTCATTCCTACTCAATATTCTCTAAGGACCTTTGTAAGGGAAAAGATATTTGAAAGAGAGAGTTTGTGGTCTTTTGACTACCAAGGAAATCACTTGTTCTTGAGATTGTAGGAGTTGGGTACTCCATTGTAATTGTTCTTTGTGATAGTGGAAGTAGCTAGAATCCTTCTGGGGAAGACGGGGAGTAGAGCTGGGTGCTCGAACCTCGATAACATATCCTTGTGTTTGCGATTGGTTTACTTTGCTTGCACTTATTACTTGCTCGTCATATTCATTGTCATACTTACTTGCTTGCATTCATCTTGTGATTGTTGTAACTTTAAATTTTTAATTTGCCCCTTGATTAGCATTGTCACCTATTCACCCCCCCCCCTCTAGGTGACTTTTCATATATAAACTAAGGCATAAAACTTAGAAATAACCATTTTCAAAACATAGGAAATATATGAAACAAGTGTGTGTGCAAATCCTAGAGCCAAATTTCATATACTCAAACTTTAACATTCTATTTCTTACAATGTTTCTAAGGACTTCAAGATCTTCATAGGCTTCTTCATATAATCTTCAACACTTGTTCCTTGAGCCCAATTGGAGTTGACTTGAGTCCAAATCCTTGTATTTGTGAGAGAAGACTTCTAGAATGAATAGAAATCTGAAACACACTTAAACAACAAATGTTATTAGTACAAATAACTAATATGTTTTGTAATCATCAAAATACACTAATCATGGGTGATTGTAACCTTGAGCCAACAATCTCCCCCTTTTTGATGATGACAAAACATATAGGTTATTTAAATAAACATGGAAGAAGAGTTTGAAAAAAACTCCCCCTCAAATAATGCTATGTATAAAAAAAAATTTGACTATGGAAGCACAATACATAAAGCATTCAAGGCAAAATAGTTTTGTCAAAAACTTAAATAAACAAACTTAACAAACTCAAACAAATTCAAAATATCAAACTCTTAAACTTATTCAAATTCAAAATAACAAACTCTTAAACAACTTATTCTCCCCCTTTTTGTCATACATCAAAAAGGGTTAAAATACCAATTGAAAAATTTTATTTTTAAGAATCCATAATGCAAACATTTAACTCACCGCAAATAAATGAAAATCTAGCATAGTCCTAATGGTTTAGTAAAAATATCGGCAAGTTGAAAATCGGTAGAAACATAATCAATATCAATATCACCTTTCTCATAATGATCTCTAAGAAAGTGATATCTAATGTCAATGTGTTTGGTTTTACTATGTTGATTTACATTCTTTGTCATGTGAATAGTACTAGTATTATCACAAAATATTTTAACATGATCAAAGTGTAAATCATAGTCAAGGAGAGTATGTTTCATCCAAAGAACTTGTGCACAACAAGCTCCGGCTGCAACATACTCCGCCTCGGCGTTTGAAAGGGCTACCGAATTTTGCTTTTTGGAAGACAAGATACAAGACAATTACCCAAGAATTGACATGTTCCACTTGTGCTCTTCCTATCTACCCTACAACCCGCATAGTCGGCATCCGAAAAACTCTTCATTTCAAATAATCCGGTTTTAGGATACCACAAACCCATTTCAATAGTGCCCTTAAGGTATCTAATTATGCGTTTAACCGCAATTATGTGAGACTCTTTAGGACAAGATTGAAAACGTGCACAAAGACAAACGGAAAAACATGATATCCGGCCTACTAGCCGTCAAATAAAGCAAACTACCAATCATGCTACGATATAATTTAATGTCTACACTTTTACCTTGTTCATCCTTGTCAAGCTTTGTAGTTGTTGCCATGGGAGTTTTGCTTACTTTCGATCCTTCAAGCCCAAACCTTTTGATTAGTTCCTTTGTGTACTTGGCTTGATTGATGAAGATCCCATCCTTCCTTTGCTTGATTTGGAGTCCAAGGAAATAGTTGAGTTCCCCCATCATAGACATTTCAAATTCATCCTTCATGCATGACTCAAAAGCTTTGCAAAGAGATTCATTAGTAGAACCAAAAATAATATCATCCACATAAATTTGCACAATAAATATCCTTTTCTACATGTTTTGTAAACAAAGTTGTGTCAATTTTACCTTTCTTAAAACCATTTGAAATCAAAAATGAAGAAAGTCTTTCATACCAAGCCCTAGGGGCTTGTTTTAAACCATAAAGAGCTTTATCTAATTTAAAACAAAATCCGAATGTGTAGGATCAACAAACCCGGGGGTTGTTCAACATACACCTCCTCTTCAATAAAACCATTTAGAAAAGCACTTTTAACATCCATTTGAAATAATTTGAAATCTTTATATGAGGCAAATGCTAGTGTCATCCGTATGGCTTCAAGCCGTGCTACGGGTGCAAAGGTTTCTTCAAAATCGATCCCTTCGATTTGAGTGTAACCTTGGGCAACTAACCTAGCCTTGTTTCTAACTACATTACCCGATTCATCCAACTTGTTCTTAAAGATCCACTTAGTACCAATTGTTGGTCTATCGTGGGGCCTAGGAACAAGGTGTCAAACTTGGTTGCGCTCAAATTGATTGAGCTCCTCTTGCATGGCTAGCAACCAATATGAATCGGCCTCGGCTTCGAGGACATTTTTGGGTTCAATATGAGAAATGAATGCATAGTTACCACAATAGTCATGAAGTCTAGAGCGAGTAGTTACCCCTTTTGATACTTCACCTATGACGAGGTCCTTAGGATGATGTGGATTGTATCTCCAATCCTTTGGTAGTGGTTGAGTAGGCTCCACCTCATGTGTTTGATTTTCATTTCCTTGTGCCTCTTCCACTTTAGCTTCGCTTCCTTCATCATCCTTTGGTTTGTCTCCCATAGTAGAAGCATCCTCCAAGGTCACTTTCTCCTAACCTTCATCCAATGCATCTATTTCTACAACATTCTTAACAAACTTGTTAGATTCCTCAAACTTAACATGAATAGACTCTTCAATAGTCAATGATGATCTAATGAAAACTCTATAAGCCTTACTAGTGTTTGAGTAACCTACAAAAATAGCCTCATAAGATCTAGCATCAAACTTTCCTAAATTATCTTTTGTATTTAAAACAAAACATTTGCAACCAAAAACTTTGAAATAAGAAACATTTGGTTTTCTAGAAAAGTACATTTCAAAAGAAGTTTTAGTAGTATTTTTACATAAGAAAACACGATTTGATATATAGCATGATGTATTAACGGCCTCGGCCCACAAATAATGTGGTAGACCATATTCACTTAGCATTGTCCTAGCCATCTCTTGTAATGTTCTATTTTTCCGCTCAACTACTCCATTTTGTTGTGGAGTTCTAGGACAAGGAAGTTCATGCTTTATTCCATGTTCATCACAAAAAGTGGTAAAGGGTTGGTTAATGAATTCACCTCCTCTATCACTTCTTATTCTCAAAATCGAAATATCTTTTTCCTTTTCAACTCTTTTCTTAAAAGTTTGAAAATAAGAGAATGCTTGGCTTTTATGTTCAAGAAAGAAAACCCAAGTAAATCTTGAAAAGTCATCAATCAAAACATAAGTAAATCTATTCCCACTTAGACTTTTGGTTTGTGTAGGGCCAAAAAGATCCATATGGATTAACTCCAAAGGACGTGATGTCATGATATCCTTAATTGACTTGAAAGAAGACTTAGTTTGTTTCCCAAATTGACATGCGTCACAAACTCGGTCCTTTTTAAAATTCAAGTAAGGAATACCTTTCACCATTTCCTTTGTGTTTAACCTAGAAATGTGATCAAAAGAAATATGCCCTAATCTCCTATGCCACAACCAAGAGTCATCATCGAGGGCTTTCAAACAAGTAATATTACAAGACATATTTAACATATCAATCATATAAACATTACTTTCACGAAAACCGGAAAATACACAAACATTAGAAGTTCTATCAATTACTTTACAAGCAACATTATCAAAAACAACATCAAAACCTTTATCACAAAGTTGACTAACACTCAAAAGATTATGCTTGAGGCCATCAACTAAAACTACATTTTCAATTAAAGGAGAGGTGCCAAGTTTTACATTACCAATACCGATGATTTTACCCTTGGCGTCATCTCCGAAGGTGACGGTGCCACCTTCATGATATCTTGATAGGGTTGCAAAGTTGTTGATGTCCCAAGTCATGTGCCTTGAGCAACCGCTATCAAGATACCACAATCCTCTACGTCGTTGGGATTTGGAAAGTACCTACATCATTTAACATAATTGTTGATTTTGGTACCCAAACTTTCTTGGGTCCTTTAAAGTTAGTGCCTCGAACCCAAACATTATGACGTGAAACGTTTAATCTATCATAGCAAAAATTGGCTAAGTGCCCTTTCCGTCCACAATGTGAACATGAGAACACTCTACCATACATGAATGCATGATGTGTATGAGTAGTGTGAGCATGTTTTGGGGTTTTGCCATGTTGTTTAGGTTGTGTGGCATGAACATGAACATGAGCATGAGCATTTTTCTTTGGGGCTTGTTTCTTTGGAAACATAGCCTCAATTTTCTTCTTGTTAAACTCACAATTTTTCAAAACAACACTTAATGAGTCTAATATTTCCTTAAGCATAGAAACTTCATTTGAATCAATTAGTGGGGCCTTACCTTTGCAAGAAATCTTATATTTTTCAAAATCATTTTTGGTAGTGGCCAAAGTGAAAACCAAATCATCTTTTTCTTTTGTAAGAGTAAAAACTTGAAGACTTAAAGATTCATTATCCTTTTTCATTTTAAGATACTTTTTCTTTAAGAAATCATAGTTTTGTGACAACTCAACAAAAGCCTCTTCTAACACATCCATAGAAAGTTCATTATCATGAGAAGGGGAAGAGGTTACCTTGCTTGTGCCTTCATTAGCCATGAAGCACATGTTGGCGGTGTCTATTTCTTCCTCGGATTCGGTCTCCGAATCCCAAGTTGCCTTCATAGCTTTCTTCTTGTAGGGCTTCTTTGAAGTGGAGGGCTTAGCTTTGTCCGGACATTCCGCAACAATGTGTCTGGTTTTTGGCAATTGAAACAAGTGATTTTCCTTTCTTCTTTGCCTCCTTGCCATCTTCTTCTACCTTGATACTTCGCCTTGTTGTACATCCTCCGGACGTTCTTTACAAGGAGTGAGAGCTCCTCATCATCTTCTTCCTCATCGTCTTCATCGGAGTGTGTGGCATGACTCTTGAAAGCGATCGTCTTCTTCTTGGAAGGAGCCATTTCCTCCCTTGCCTTCCTTTCCATCTCATGGGTTTTAAGGTTCCCAATGAGACCTATAAGCTCCATCTCTTCATTGTCGTTGAGTTCCTTCAAGGTTGTTGCTTTAACTTCCCATGAAGGAGGAAGAGCCCGGATGATCTTCCTTACTCTTTGATCATTGTTGATATCTTCACCTAAAGAAGAGAGTCCATTAGTAATCTTGGTAAATCTTGTAACCATATCATCTATGGTTTCATTTTCTTGCATGCTAAATGTTTCATATTGGGACCGAAGAAGGTCAATCTTAGCCTTCTTTACTTGTGAGGTCCCCTCATGAGTGACTATCAAGTGTGACCAAATCTCATATGCGGATTTGCAATGGATAACCCTAGAAATGTCATCATCATTAAGGGCTTGTAGAAGTGCATAGTGAGCTTTGGCATTGGCATCGAATTCCTTAGTCTCTATTTCGGACCAAGTGGATTCGTCACCGGGGGGTACACTAAAGGACTTAGTCACGGCTTTTGCAACTCGGCTACCTAGAGATTGCAAAAACACGGTCATCTTAACTTTCCATATGGGAAAGTTAAGTCCATCAAACTTAGGAGGGGTTTTAATACCATCGGCCATTTTTACTATATGAATATGAATGAAATGATTAGCAAATTAGGATCTTCTCTAAGGTTGTTAAACCAAATCCTAGTGTCCAAGCTCTGATACCAATTGAAAAAAACACCTAGAGGGGGGGTGAATAGGTGTGATTGCTAATCTTAAAATTTTAACTCTCTAAATGCGGAACTTAAAACAAGTGAGGCTCAACTTAGTACAATTCAACAAGTGTAGCCGAATTCCTCTTGCGAGGCTCTGGACTAAACTCCTCTTGATTCCCCTTGATATGGGTTGAGGCGCTATGTGAAGCTCTTGTTGGATGAGTACGGGATTGGCACACACAAGTATGAAATGGATGATATGAAGAATGATGCAAACACAATGATATATGGCAAGAATTACAAGCAAGCAAATAGTAGCACAAGAGATTTAAACAATATCACAAGTATGCAATAGAAAGCAATAAGGAGCTATTGAAAAGTAAAGCAAGAATTAGACGCAAAGGCAATCGCAAACAAAGTGATTTGTTTCGAGGTTCGAGCCACCGCTCTACTCCCCGCCTTCACCTCCGTGAAGGGTTTCCACTATCCACCGAGGACGCCTTTACAATTTGGTCTACCGAAGACCGAGCACCGAGCTCCACCGAGTACAAAGGACCTCTACCGAAGAGGTTGCTCCACAAGGAAAGGATTACAAGAACAAAGTGATCACAACAAGATCACTACACTATTTCTCAAACTCTTTTACAAACACTCTCACTTCAATTACAACTTCACTATAAAATGAGTATTGAATTTTTGGCTCTATAAAGTGTGGTGAGAAAAACTTCAGTTGTAGAGTGATATTAGTAATCAAACACAACTGAAAAACAAGCTCAAAAAGAATTGGAATGAAAGCTTTAAACTCTTTTCTTTTCTCTTTTGAAAAAAACACAAACTTGAGGATTTTTCTTAGTTTTTGTGATATGCAAGAGAGACTTCTCCTCTATTTATAGGGTTAGAAAATAGGTTAAAAACAATTTCTTTACACCTAATTTGACCTGCAAAAGCTTCCCAACAACTCTCCAAAAATCTGTTAAAGCTGAAAACAAAACAGTTTTTCAGAATAGCCCAAAGAGGAAAGAGCCGTTAGGCTATAGCAGGCTTGGCGGTCGACCGGTCCGGTCGACCGCAAGGCCAGCTGCAAAGAGCCGTTGGCTCTCGGTCGACCGGTCCGGTCGACCGTCCCAAAAGAGGAAACACAGTTTCCTTCTTCCGGTCGACCGGTCCGGTCGACCGAAAAAACCTGTGAGCAATTTGCTCTCCGTCGGTCGACCGGTCCGGTCGACCGACAGACATGCACAAACAGTGCATGTCCAGACACATCGCCGGTCGACCGGGCCGGTCGGCCGGAGTTGCCTGAAACAGAAAACTGGGCTGGTTTTGAGTTAGAAAAATTTTGAGAAATATTTTAAAAATACATATAGCTAAGTATTATGCAAAAAATAGTTTATACACATGTTTTATACAAGATTTTCAAGATATAAAGCTTTGGTACATGTATATATAAACTAAGGCATAAAACTTAGAAATAACCATTTTCAAAACATAGGAAATATATGAAACAAGTGTGTGTGCAAATCCTAGAGCCAAATTTCATATACTCAAACTTTAACATTTTATTTCTTACAATGTTTCTAAGGACTTCAAGATCTTCAATAGGCTTCTTCATATAATCTTCAACACTTGTTCCTTGAGCCCAATTGGAGTTGACTTGAGTCCAAATCCTTGTATTTGTGAGAGAAGACTTCTAGAATGAATAGAAATCTGAAACACACTTAAACAACAAATGTTATTAGTACAAATAACTAATATGTTTTGTAATCATCAAAATACACTAATCATGGGTGATTGTAACCTTGGGCCAACATCATCACTGTAGAAATGGCTCGATGCGTCTAACCTTCGAGATATGACAAAAGAGGTGAATGTTTTCCATCTGGGAAAACAACCTAGGGATTTGGACAATGATTCTTTCGAAGTGAACTTGATAGAAGGTTTAACAAGTGAACATGATGAGGAGGTTGAGTATGAGTCTGAAAAGGAATTTGAGTTAGAGTCTGATGACTTCAACCTTGATCAGATTGTTGAGTCTACTGTGGAATGGGCCACTAATACCACCCCTATTCTTCCCTTACACCAAGAACAGCCAGTTATAGATCCTATCCCTTCTTCTGAGCTTAAGTTCTTCCTGACCATCTCAAGTACAAGTACTTGGATGAGAAAGAAACCTTTCCTGTAATCATTGCATCCCATCTAACTGAACAACAAGAAGAGGATCTTCTTACTGTGTTAAGGGAAAATAGAGAGGCCATTGGTTGGACCATGGCTGACATCAAGGGATTAGTCCTTCCATAGTTCAACACCGGATTCATTTGACAGAAGATGCCAAGCCAAACGAGACCCTTAGCGCAGACTAAACCCAATCATGCAGGAAGCTGTTAGAGCCGAGATCTTGAAGCTATTAGATAATGGGATTATCTATCCCATATCCGATAGTCAGTGGGTAAGTCAAGTTCACGCTGTGCCCAAGAAAGCAGGATTTACTGTGGTAGAAAATGAGAAGAAAGAATTGATACAAACACGTCTTCCAACGAAGATTCGAGTTTGTATCGATTACAGAAAGTTGAACACTGCCACACGTAAAGACCATTTTCCTCTTCCGTTCATTGACCAAATGCTCGAGAGATTAGCGGGACATGAGTACTATTGTTTCCTGGATGAATATTCAGGATATAATCAAATCCCGATCGCTCCCGAGGATCAAGATAAAACCACCTTCACCTGTCCTTTTAGAACATTTGCATATCGAAGGATGCCCTTCGGTCTTTGCAATGCTCCTGCAACGTTTCAACGTTGCATGTTGAGCCTTTTTTCAGACATGGTGGAGAAATTTCTGGAGATTTTTATGGATGATTTTTCCATTTACGGGGATTCCTTTGAACAATGCTTGTACCATTTGAAACTGGTTCTACAACGCTGTAGGGAGAAAAACTTGACACTTAACTGGGAAAAGTATCACTTTATGGTCAAGCAAGGAATTGTTCTAGGGCACGAAGTTTCACACAAGGGAATTGAGATGGACAAGTCTAAAGTGGAAGTCATACAAAAGCTCACTGAACCAACATGCTTAAAGGACATTAGATCATTTTTAGGGCACGCCGGCTTCTATAGACGATTTATTCAAGGGTTTAGCAACATTGCAAGACCTTTGACAAATCTCTTAGGAAAGGATGTACCCTTTATATTTGATGAACAATGTCAAAAATCATGGAATGAGCTTAAGAGTAAACTTATCTCAGCACCTATCATTTCTGCACTTGATTGGACCAAGCCTTTTGAGATTATGTGTGATGCCTCGGACTTTGCTATCGGCGCTGTTTTAGGGCAGCGTATTGATACTAGGCAACACGTAATATATTATGCTAGCAGAACGCTGAATGAAGCCCAACTCAATTATACAACTACTGAAAAGGAATTTTTAGCTGTTGTCTTTGCGTTGGAAAAATTTCGCCAATATCTGCTAAGGTCCAGGACAATTATTTTCACTGATCACTCCGCCCTAAAATACTTAATGCAAAAGAAAGATGCTAAGGCAAGACTTATTCGATGGATACTTCTTTTGCAAGAATTTGATCTGGAGATAAAGGATAAAAAGGGCGTTGAGAATGTGGTAGCTGATCACTTGTCTAGAATCCCAAATGCACCAAAGGAGAGAATACCAATTAATGACGATTTCCCTGACGAACACATTTTGTGATGAGTGGAGAGCCCTGGTATGCTGACATAGTGAATTACCTTGCTACCAGGAAAATATCTTCTCATTGGGCAGGCCAGGAAAAACACCGTTTCATGCATCAAATGCGGTTCTTCTTCTGGGATGAACCATATTTATTCAAATATTGTCCTGACCAGATCATACGAAGGTGTCTTCCTGAGGAGGAACATCAGAGTGTCTTGACATTTTGTCACAAACTAGCTTGCGGTGGACATTTTGGTCCACGGAAAACTGCTGAGAAAGTACTTCAGAGTGGATTTTACTGGCCCACTCTCTTTAAGGATGCATATACCTTTTGCAAGCTATGTGATAGGTGTCAAATGACGGGTCGAATCACACAGAAAGACATGATGCCCCTTACACCCATCTTGGAAGTCGAAATTTTTGACTTATGGGGCATCGACTTTATGGGACCCTTTCCTCTGTCCTATGGTAACCAATACATTTTGGTAGCCGTAGATTATGTTTCCAAATGGGCTGAAGTAATTCCAACAAGGACAAATGACAACCAAGTTGTCATCAAGTTTTTACGAGACTACATCATTTCTCGCTTCGGAGCCCCCCGTGCGATAATAAGTGACAATGGGAGTCATTTTTGCAATAGGGCTTTTGAAGCCCTGATGCGTAAATACTCTATTACTCACAAATTATCCACGGCATACCATCCTCAGACCAACGGGCAAGTAAAAGTCACGAATAGACAAATAAAACTCATCTTGGAGAAAACCGTTGGACAGAACCGTAAGGATTGGTCCATCAAACTCACTGATGCCTTATGGGCTTACAGGACTGCTTACAAGACTGTCCTCGGTATGTCTCCATATCGAGTTGTATTTGGAAAACCTTGTCACTTGCCTGTGGAGTTAGAACACCGAGCTATGTGGGCTTTAAAGCAGCTGAACTTGGATTTAGATAAAGCCGGTGCTTTGAGGAAGTTGCAGATATCCGAGCTAGAAGAACTAAGAAATGAGGCATATGACAATGCTCGGATAACAAAACACAGAACCAAGCTCTTTCATGATAATTCCATTCACCGGAAAATTTTTGTCTCAGGACAAAAGGTTCTGTTGTACAACTCAAGACTCCATCTATTTCCTGGTAAATTGAGAACCAGGTGGTCAGGACCATACATAGTGAATAAAGTCTTCTCACACGGTGCTATAGAGATTCTTGATCCTAATAATGGCAACACATTTACTGTAAATGGTCAACGTTTAAAGCCATTCTTTACCACCGATGTCGTGTCACAAGAAGTTCATGAATTGGGTCTTTTTGACCCAGTTTATCTGTGACCATTCCATCTGTACAGTTTCTCGAGAATTTCCCTGCATATCATTTTGGGATCACTTTTGTAAATAAAATTTTGTAAATACAAATAAAAAAAATGATGAGGGACTTTTGTGCTTAAAAGAGTTTCAAATTCCTAGGATTCTACCTTCCCTAGGATCCCATTCATTTTCAAACTCCTTTTCCTAGGGTTGTAAATACACTTTTGACCTAGGGTTAATATTGGAAATCTCATTTTTACTTCCCTCCTATAAATACTCTCTTCACCTACCCCTTGACCCACACACGAAAACTAACTCTCAGATCTGAACCCTCTCTTCAAACCGCCGCCGACCAAATTTTACTCTTCCTCAGAACCTCTCTATGTGCCGCGATCTCGCGACCAGGGCCGCGCATCCACGGCAGTCCTGCAACATCTAGAGCGCCGCCGAATTTTCTACTGGTCGATTTTCTCCTCTGGTGGTAGATCCAGTGCCCGATCTACAAAATCCTGTCACCTGTGCCCTCTGCTAGCACTAAATTTCCCCCCACGTATTCCGGGGGCGGTTTGCTTTTTCGATCTCTCAATCTACTTGCATTGATCTAAAATTCTAGTATGGCACCTACTCTTTTTGCTGAAAGGGATTTTTCCAAATTATTGTGTGATCATCATGGGTATGGGCATATCTTTATTGATCGAATTAGAGCATAGGATTGGTTTACATTGGCATATGATAATGATAATAACGATATCTTCTATTGTCCCGACTTGGTGACAATGTTTTACAACTCTATCGACCATGCTTCTATCGATTTACACACCTTCCAATTCACTGTGCATATGCCCCTAGGAGACTTGTTCATCACAATTCCTCTCCTTGAGGAAATTACTAATGTTCCAAGTCAACCCCATCATAGCGACCCCTTGCCACTGATAGACTACATGCCAATCATGGGGGCTCGCTGCACATAACAGGACCGTGGGCTCAAAGCCAACACTACGTTTAGAAATGTTCATTGTGTTGGACGCTGGATTCAACGCAACATTTTAGGGCTTGAACATACCACCTCCTTTAACAGACCAGTGTTACAAATAATTCATGATCTGATGACTCGACAACACACGGTTTGTTTAAATAAGGCCATCTTCCATGCAATCCTTGCCAATTCCTCCCGCACTCGGGGTGCCAAATATTCCCATCCCATCCTGATTACTCGTCTGTGTAGGACCTTCCTACCAGACGATGTCTTTGATTCTTTTGACCGAGTGTTTATTACTGCAGAGAGACCCACCAGTTCATATAACAGTTGTTTGCATGCGGTCTGGACACCTAGTGTCCAATCCGAAGATATACCGGTGGAGTCCTCTTCGGAGGAAAGCTTAGAGGAAGAAGATGAGCCGCAATTTTGGAGGCAGGATCCCCCATCTGATTTACGTGCCTTCATGTCCACCATCTGGCGGGGCATGAAGAAGATCTTTCGGGGGCAGGTTCGTCTTAGGAAGAAGGTAGAGGAGCAATCCTCTAGGTTGGATAGCATCGAGGGTGCGCTGAGACGATCACAGTCGGCTGGACCTAGCACCACTGCTGGTCCAAAGCGACGGAGGGAGTAGCTTTATACCTTTATCTATTTCATGCATCATTTCATCTTGCATACATTGGGGACAATGCATGAGATAGGTATGGGGGGGTAGATGCTAACCTAGGATTTTTTATTTTTTTCTAGGCTTTTTATTTTTTTTTTAAGATTTTTCATTTTCTTTTTAGGTTTTTTTTAGATTTTATCTTTCTTAGTAGATTTTCTATTTTCTTTTAGATTTTACTTTTTCTTTAAAAAAAAAAAAATAAAAAATAAAAAAATTTAAAAAAAATAAGGAAATTCTTGATCCATGTTTAAAGAATCAAACTTAACTTTAGGGATTAAGGAAGCTCTAAACTAAGATTTCTAATTATAAGTCGAAAAGAGGAGTTTTGTTAGATTTTTAGGTTAAGTAATAAAGGATTAGAAAAATTACTAGATTTTAATTCTTTCTTTAGGATATATACATTAAACATATTGAAGGATTAATCAAAGACTTTGTGACTTTATTTACATATATATATAATAATAATAAAAAAACAGAAAAAATATATATATATAATAAATATAAATGAATAATAATTACTTAGCCACTAATTAAGCTGGTTAGTCGTGCCTCAAGAAGCATTGCTAATCACGCCTAAAGGTGGTTAAGTCCTTAAATTCCTTCGTGGCCTTTTTTACTCGAGTCATCGAACCCGAGGGGTGTTTTCTCATCTGGTGCCCTAAGACCGTCTGGTTTGGGAGTCATCGGTAAGAGACTCGTTACAAGGGTAAACTAGAAAGCCTAAGGATGCTAAGGAAATGTAAATAAATAAATATCGTATAAAAATATATATATATATATTAGTAAATAAATGAACTTAGTCTAAGAAAGATCCTTCATATTTATAGATGTATAAATCCTAGGATTGATGCAAAATCCGGTTTTTGATCTTTTCCCTAAAAACTTAACCTAAGTTGAAAACAAAACTCCAAATAGATGCTTATGAGAGGAATGACAAGTTTAGGGTAACCTGAAACTTATAGTTCAAGTTAGAATCTTTAAAACATGGATCAAAATTTTCACTAACCCTTTTATTTTTCTTTATGGATTTTGTGGGTGCAATCCGCTGAAAACCCTCAGGAGACAACACTCCTCCTCTAGGGTAACCTAGAGGTTTAACGGCTTGTTGCACGTGCTCAGTGCAATCGTGTCACCTACGAAAGTGGTGTAATAATCTAGTTAGGATTTTCTTTTTCTTTCTTTTTTTTTTTTTTGCTCGAGGACGAACAAAAGAATAAGTGTGGGGGTGTGATTGTTATTCAATTTTGCATATTTTTTCACTTCCATACCATGCATATTGTAAATAAAAATGTGATTTTTAATCCTTTTCTCTCTATTTTTGCAGGTCCACATTTTAAAAGAGAAAAGGCCCAAAATCTCTTTAATTAGCAATAATTAAAGGGAATTAATTTAAAGCCCAAAAGAGAGCCCAAGTTTGAATCCAGAATCAGGAGAGATCCACGCGCCAACTCAAACTTCCAGAAGGTCCACGTGGCTAACAACCTACGAGATACGCGCAACAGAAATCTTGGCCTCAACGGCCAAGATTCTGCCGCAGATTCTGGGTAACTGCCGCATATCTGCGGCAGTTAGAAAGCTGTTGAAGCCCGGATTTCTCTCCAACAACCTGGGCTCTAGATCCTTCTCTCTGAGGCCTATAAATACAGCACCAGGGTCTGCACGAAAAAAAAGAGAGGAGAAAGAGGAGAGATTAGGGGAAAAGCTTGTATTTTGTGAGAGAGTGTTGGTATTCTCTTACATTTTAGTTCTTCCTCTTCTTCCTCCTAGAGATTTTGTTAAAGAGAGAAAAGAGAGTGTTTTTGAGAGCTTGTAGGCAAGGAGGTGACATCACTTGTAAGCAAGGATTAATCAAAGCTTCATTCTTCTCTTTACAATCTCTAGTACTTTGCTTTACTTTACTTTACTTTCTTGCTTTACTTCTATTGCATTTCTACTTTCATCATGAATTGTTGTTTAGCTTCTTTTGTAATGGATAGCTAAATCTCTCTTACATGGCTAGCTAACAACTCTCATTGCTAACTTCTAACTCTTTGGGTGATTGCTAAATTCTATACTTGCATTGTTAAAGTCTCTTTTGCTTTCCAAGGAAGTAGAGTTGCCTTCACTTGGTAAATGCTTGTTCATACTCCATATGATTCATGTGTGCCTCATTTAGAGCCTTGTCTAGAACAAGTGCCTTGATGGAACATGGAGATGGATCACCAAACATATGCTATTTGTAGAACAACTTCTTTACTTCAAGCTAATTTGTTGTTATGCCTTGAGTGACTAATGAATGTTGTATCTTCTTCCTTAGCATCCCTTGAGTACCACTCCTTGTAGTCCACCATAGAAAAATCTATCTCGGGAGCCAATGAATCAATATGAGGCTACAAGCTAAGACCGAGAAGAACACTCATCTTCAAAACGGGAAAAATACTTGACCAAACAAGCAAGTCATCTCTATTGCCAATGAATCAACATGAGGCAATCATGCATCACCCTTGAGCTTAGTAAGTTAGCAAAGTAGTAAAGTTAGCTAGCCATGGCTTTTATCATCTAAAGTTTTCTAAACATTTTCTTTACTAGCTTTCTCTCTTAGCAATACACTTTTCCAAAGTTCTTTTGATTTCCTTTCCATCATGAACAAATCCACCAATTCTTTCTTTTTCTTTTCCATGCTTTTTGCATTTGTTTAAAAACAAAGAAGAATCTTCGTTTTTCTTTCTTCACTACGAACCGTAAAGCTTCCATCGTGAGCTCTCCTCGAGGATCGACCCGTATAAGCTCTTTGCTACTACGGAGATTGAAAAGGATACATTAATCATTTGAAATACATTTGTGGAGTGATCAAGCACTAAGGTTGACTCTAAACCTTCCCTCTTTTACATAATATCTGTGCAAATACTTCACACTATCTTTTCCCTAATCAATAGTTCCAATGCATAAGGGTTATGTTCGCTTATGATCCATCGTGAGGCTATCTTCCAAAGGTTAGAAATTAGTGGGAGCACTTAGTAGAAAGTTAGCCATGCGTTTTTACAACTAAGAAAAAAAATCCACTTTTACAAACCACCAAAACATTTTCCAACAATTCTTAAAATAACTTATTTTCACTTTTCAATTCTTTATTTGGAAACAAGAACTTTCTTTCTTCTTGAACTTTGAAGCCGCATCATGCTTCCATCGCTCTCCCTCCTTATGGATACGACCCGTATAGCCACTTCGCTACTACGGAAGAATCGCAAAAGCAGTAACATCAACCCACACTTCCTTCTCTTATTTTAGTGCTTGCTTTTTGCCGATCAGAGGCGTCACACATGATTTCGAAGGGTCTAGTCCAATCAGGCGCTAAGATTATTGGTGCCGAGACAAGTCTTTGCTTTAGCTCCTCCCAAGCTTGTAGACATTTTTCATCAAAATTGAAAAGCACATCTTTTCCTAAGAGATTAGTTAAAGGTCTAACAATTTTGCTAAACTCCTTAATAAATCTTCTATAGAAGCCAGCGCGCCCTAAAAATGATCTAATGTCTTCAAGGCTTTTTTGTTCAGGGAGTTTTGCTATCACTTTTACTTTTAATCTATCAACCTCAATTCCTCTGTTCAAAATTTCGTGCCCCCGGACAATTCCTTGCTTGACCATAAAATAACACTTCTCCCAGTTGAGTGTTAAGTTTTTCACCATGCATCTTTGTAGAACCAGCTTCAGATGATGCAAGCACTGGTCAAAGGAATCGCCGTATATAGAGAAATCATTCATGAAAATTTTCAAAAATCTTTCCACCATGTCAGAAAAGAGACTAAGCATACAACGTTGGAACGTTGCGGAAGCATTACATAGGCCAAAGGGCATTCTTCGGTATGCAAATGTTCCAAAGGGACAGGTGAAAGTAGTCTTGTCTTGATCCTCGGGAGCGATAGGGATTTGATTATATCTTGAATATCCATCCAGGAAACAATAATACTCATGTCCAGCTAGTCTTTCGAGCATTTGGTCTATGAATGGAAGAGGAAAGTGGTCTTTACATGTGGCAGCGTTCAATTTTAGGTAATCAATATAGACTCGAATCTTCGTTGGAAGACGAGTTTGTACTAATTCTTTCTTATTATTTTCTACCACGGTAATGCCTGCCTTCTTTGGCACAGCGTGGACTGGACTAACCCATTGGCTATTGGATGTGGGATAAATAATCCCATTGTCTAGTAACTTTAAAATTTCAGCTCGGATAGCCTCTTGCATCATTGGGTTTAGTCGACGCTGTGGATCGCGTTTTGACTTTGCATCTTCCGTTAAGTGAATCCGGTGTTGTACAATGGATGGACTGATCCCCTTTATATCAGTTATGGTCCAACCAATGGCCTCTCGATTTTCCCTCAATACCGCAAGAAGATCCTCTTCTTGATTTTTCGTAATATGAGATGCTATTATCACGGGAAAGGATTCCTTTTCACCTAAGTACTGATACTTGAGATGACTAGGAAGAACTTTAAGCTCAGAAGAGGGGACGTGATCTATTTATGGTTGTTCTTCTTGTAGGGGAAGGATAGGGGTTGCGTTTGTTGCCCACTCCACTGTAGATTCGATGATTTGGTCAAGACTGAAGTCATCAGACTCCAATTCGAATTCTTTGTCAGACTCATATTCAATTTCCTTGTCGTGTTCACTTGTTAATCCTTCAATTAAGTTCAATTCAAACGACTGATCATCCAAGTCTCGAGGTTGTTTTCTCAGGTGGAAAACATTTACCTCTTTCCTCATATCACAAAAAGTCAGACGCATCGACCCGTTCCTCCAGCTTATGATTGCATTTGCGGTGGCTAGGAAGGGTCGTCCTAGAATGACAAGGGTCTGCGCTTTCGGATTGTGTACGGGTTGTGTTTTTAGAACAATGAAATCCACTGGGTAAATGAATTCCCCGATTCGTATGAGAACATCTGTAATCTCCCCCTTCGGAATCTTTACAGATCGGTCAGCCAATTGTATAGTAACTCTAGTTGGACGGAGGTCGTCCAGCCCGAGTTGCTGATACATAGAAAAGGAAGCAGATTGATGCTGGCTCCTAGATCAAGTAAGACCTGGTTTATTGTGGTCTGCCCTATGATACATGAAATGGTTGGACTCCCGGGGTCTTTATATTTCACATGAATGGGCCCGGTTAGTAACTCACTTATGTTTGATGCAAGGAAGACCTTCTATGGGACATTCGTTTTTCTTTTCTTGGTGCACATATCTTTTAAAAATTTTGCATATGAAGGGACTTGTTGTATGGCATCAAGAAGGGGCACATTGATCTGAACCTGGTTGAACATTTTCCTAATTTTCTCCATTTGAGCATTAGTCTTGTTGTTTTCTAGCCTATTAGGGAATGACACAATAGGCTTGTAAGGTTGCTCATCTGTTTTGTTTTTGTCATTGGACTTGGAGGTTGACGGTTGTGAACTTGAAGATGGATCATTTTGAGTTTGTGGTATAATTACAGGAGAACTTGACACTGGTTTATTGGGAACAGGATGACTAGAAACCTGATTATCAACTTGTTTTCTAGATCTCAAGATATGAACAGTGTTGCATTATTTTGGACCTATATCTTCAGCTTCATGAATAGGAAAGAGGTTCTTAGGATTAGGTAATGGCTGACTAGGCAGTGTTCCCTTTTGTCTTTCATTTAATGAGTTAGTCAGTTGACCTATTTGAACCTCTAACCTATTGATAGCTTGGTGGTGGTTGTTCATCATTGAGGCCTGAGTTTTGGACAAGGTTTCAATCATTCTTTTCAAATCTGACATTTTTTATCTGGATGATTCTGTGGTTATTGTTGCTGGTACGTGGCTGGAAGTTATGTTGGTAATTGGATTGAAAATTTGATTGACTTTAGTGGAAACTGGATTGATGAGACTGAGCAGGGTATTGGTGTGAAAATTGTTGCCTTGGTTGCTCATGACCAGACTGACTCTATGAGAAATTTAGATGGTTCCTCCATCCGGGTTGTATGTTTTGGACTATGGATTGTAGTTGGGTCTGGCATATGCTGCATTCATGTTTTCAGGATACATTTAAGCTTGGTAAATAGGACACTCCTTAAATAGGTGATTAAGAGCATGGCAGTAGGTACAACCCGGATTGATCACTGGTGTTGGGTTGACCTGGTTCACTGAATTGGGTTCCCTAGCCTCGAGTAGTTCTAGCCACTTCATCAATTGTGTTATTTTTGCCTCGGCAACTATAGAGGATTCAATTGAATGCATACCAGTTCTGGAAGTGGTGGGGTTAATTTTCTCAAGGTAAGACTCCCACTGAATGGTTTTTTTTGCTAAAGCTTCAAATAGGTCCCAACCCTGATTCTCATCTTTCTTCAAAAATTCCCTTGACACATAGTCTCAAGGAGCATCTTAGTTTGGTAGTCTAGTCTGTCATAGAGAATTTGGCACTGCTGCCACTTCTTTATTCTGTGATGAGGATATTGGGCTAGTAAATCCTTAAACCGCTCTAAATACTTCAGAATGGTTCATTTGTTTCCTGCTTAACTGCATTATGTTTTTTTTGATGAGGGCCATTTTATGAATGAGATGGAACTTCTTAAGAAAGACCTTGCCAAAATCATCCCATGATGATATAGAACTAGCAGGCAAATTATATAGCCACTTCTTGGCTATATCCTTAAGCGCGAAGGGAATGAACCTCAATCTAACAACGTCTTCCCCCAAATGAGGAATTCTCATCATCAAACATACTTCTTCAAACTCACGAAGAAATACAGGTCATCGGATTCTAGGCCAAGAAACCTGGGGAGTGTGTTTATGAACTGAGGCTTTAGCTCAAAATTGTTGCCTCGGTAGAAGAATGCATTGTTGGCCCAAGGTTACAATCAACCGGTTTTTGAGTTTTGATGATTACAAAACATATATAGTTATTTGTACTAATCATTTTTGTAGTGTTTAAGTGTGTTTCAGGGTTCTAAAGATTCTAGTTATGCTCTTCCCTAAAGATGACTCAATTCGGGATCGTTTGACTCAAGATGTCTCAATTCGGGTTCAAGATTTCTAGCTATGCAACATTTCATGGAGAAGCCCTTATTTCAAGACCTTGTAGTCACCTAGAACCTATGTAAGAATTAGTTTGTTAAAGAATGAGGTTGTGTTAAGTTGGCTCAAGAAAACTCACACACACCATCACTTTCCAAAATACGGTTTTTGTTTTTGGCATTTGATTTAAGTTCATGCCTTGGTGGTTTTACATGACTCAAAATTTTTATAATTTTATATCTTGTTTATATCATGTTTACCAACCTTTATAGCATGATACTTAATCATATAGCCTTACAAAATTATTTTGAAAATGTTTCAAAGTTCAAATAATTTCCTATAAAAATACTGTTTCAGGCCTGTCGGTCGACCGGACCGGTCGACCGGTCCATTTCAGGCCTGATCGGTCGACCGGACCGGTCAACCGAGTCTTGTGGCCTGGGCGTGCACGTTTGTGCACGTCTATCGGTCGACCGGACCGGTCGACCGACTGGAACCACTTTGCTCTCGGGTTTTTGTCGGTCGACCGGGTCAGTCGACCGACAGAACAAAGAAAATTTGTCTTTTGTCTGCCGGTCGACCGACCGGTCGACCGAGTCCAACGGCTACTTTGCCAATTGAACTGTCGGTCGACCGTGCCGGTCGACCGACAGCCGCCAGCAGCCATAACGGCTAGTTTTCAGAGATTTCTTCTTTGAATTTGATTGGGATTCGTGTGTCAGCTATTTCTGAAATTTTGGGGGCTAACTTTCTGACCTAATAAGCTAGTTTTAATCATATTTAGATTTCCTCTAATCCCTATAAATAGAGGGGATTGGTCACTTGCAAATTATAAGAAAAATACCTATTGTTTTCAAGTTTCAAAAGAAAGAAAAGTTTTCAAAGCATTCAATTTTTAAGTGCATTCTTGGTTACTGATTTTCAGTTGTGTTTCAAGTTAATTTTTACTGAATTTTCCTCACTACACTTCTTGAGCCAAAAATCCTCCTCATTCTATAAGGAAGTTGTAAGAGAGAAGTTTGTGGTCTTGTTGATCACTTTGTTACTTGTTCCTTCTTGTGTTGAGATCCCTCTTCGGTAGAGGATTATAATTGGTGGAGTTCGGTACTCCGGTCTTCAGTAGACCTTTGTAATTTCCTCGGTGGATATAGTGGAAACCCTTCACGGCGGTGAAGGCGGGGAGTAGAGCGGTGGCTCGAACCTCGAAACAAATCCTTTGTGTTTGCGATTGATTTCCATTTTGCTTCTTTATTGCTTTATATTTCTATCTTGTGATATATCTTGTGTACACTTCATTATTACATCCATTTCATTATTTGCATTTTTCGGTCTTTACTCATCTCAACAAGAAAGAAATTACGCGCCTCAACTCATAATCTAGAGGAATCAAAGAGGAGAAGTTCTAGAGCCCTTCACGGGGAATTCGGCTTCAATTTCTTGTTTTGAGTGACCATTTGCATCATTTTTACATACTTGTTTAAAAAGATCATTAGATTAGCATAAACACCTATTCACCCCCCTCTAGGTGTTTTTCAATTGGTATCAGAGCTTTGATCTCTAGGCTCTTGGCTTAACAACCTTAGAGAGATCCTTTATTGCTAATCATTCTATTCATTTTTCATCCTCATACACTTAGTAAATATGGCCGAAGAATTAAGACCCCATCCAAGTTTGATGGCCTTAACTTTCCCATATGGAAGGTTAAGATGACCGTATTTTTACAATCCCTAGGAAGCCGGGTTGCAAAGGCGGTGACCAAACCATTTAGTGCACCCACCGGTGATGAGGACACTTAGTCCGATATTGACACAAGGAGTTTGATGCTAATGCTAGGGCACACTATGCCTTACTTCAAGCCCTTAATGACGATGATATCTCTAGAGTCATTCATTGCAAATCCGCACATGAGATTTGAACTCACTTGTTTGTCACTCATGAGGGGACTTCACAAGTTAAGAGGGCAAAAATTGACCTTCTTCGTTCCCAATATGAAAATTTTTCTATGCAAGAAAATGAAACCATAGATGATATGGTTACTAAATTTACAAAGATTACAAATGGACTTTCTTCTCTAGGTGACGTCATTGACAATGACCAAAGAGTAAGGAAGATCATCCGTGCTCTTCCTCCATCTTGGGAAGTCAAAACCACTACCTTGAAGGAACTAAATGACAAGGAAGAGATGGAGCTTATAGGTCTCATTGGGAATCTCAAGACCCATGAGATGGAAAGAAAAGCAAGAGAAGAAATGGCTCCTTCAAAGAAGAAAGCTATTGCCTTCAAGAGCTATTCCACATACTCCGACGAAGATGATGAAGAAGAAGATGATGAAGAGCTTTCACTTCTTGTAAAGAACGTTCAGAGAATGTACAACAAGGCAAAGTTCCAAACTAGAAGAAGATGGCAAGGTAAAGAAGAGAAGAAAATTATTTGCTTCAATTGCCAAAAGTCGGGTCACATTGTTGCGGAATGTCCGGATAAAGCCAAACCCTCCACCTCTAAGAAGCCATACAAAAAGAAAGCTTTAAAGACTACTTGGGATTCGGAGAGTGAATCCGAAGAGGATGTCGACACCGCCAACATGTGCTTCATGGCCAATGAAAGCACAAGCAAGGTAACACCCGATACTTCCATTGATTGTGAGCTATCCATGGATGAACTAGGAGAAACTTTTGAAGAACTATCACATAACTATGATTTTCTCAAAAAGAAATATTTGAAAATGAAAAGGAAAATGAATCTTTAAATCATAAAGTTTTCACTCTAACAAAGAAAAAGAGGATTTGCTTTCTACTCTTGTTTCTACACAAAAGAACTTTGATAACTATAAAATTTCATGCAAAGGAAAATTTCCACAATTTGATAAAAATGAAATTTCCATGCTAAAGAGAAATTGATTCATTAGGAGTAGTTTTGAAAAAATGTGAATTTGATAAGAATAGACTAGAGGCTATGTTTCCTAAGAAACAAGTCCCTAAGAAACATTCACATGCTATTGTAACGCCCCGATCCTGCGGGTACGGAGACGTTACTGCAACGTACATACGCAAGTCAGAAATACCTTTACGTATATACGCTAAGCATCAGTACAGGCAAGAATCAGAGTACGAAAGCAAGTGGTGCGTTATACATTTCCAACATATGAATACAATTACAGAGGTATCTCCAGAGGTGACAAATATTACAATAATATTACATCACCCGATAGGCGCAAATGCGAGGGTACCAAAAAGATGTACATATATGAACAGTAAAAAAGGGTGCTCACGAGATAGCTGGAGATATCGCGAGCCAACCAGGAGGTGCAAGGATGGGACTGGAGCTACAACTGATCTGACAGCTCCACAGGAGTAAGCGTTGTCCTCAGCAAGAAGGATCCTCTAGCTCCAGGCTCCAAGACCTGGACATGAGAATCCAGGGGAGTCAGATGAAACTCCCCAGGCGAGTAGTAATACAAAAGCCAAATGGCGAGTATGGGTAAGCACATGTGTATCAGTAAATCTGGATTATAAGCATGAAAACCATATTGTAGGCATAAGCATGCTGGAACAAAAGGAAAGTAGTAGGTGACATCCATAGTATAACAAGTTAAAAAGTAAAGTAGATAGGGCAATACCAGTTATCTCCTAAGCTAATAAAAAACCGATAAAACAGAATAAAAACCGATTACGAGTAAATCCAATTATACAGGTTTAGGTCATGGCTCCATGAGATTAGTACCTCGAAGGAATAATCCAAACAAGGAAACCCTCATTTATATACCTTTACCTCATGTTACCGTAACCTGAACTTGTACAACTCGAATTACAAATCAATATAACAGCATTACATATTAATATATTATTATACTTAGGCCGTCTAAGTTGTAGGTTTTAGTATGCGTCCCATTACACATACTTCTGCTTACAACTTATAGAGCAAGTTGTTTGGAAACTGATAAAGTGCGATGAATCATGCTCTGGATGGGCCCCGTACATGCCCGGGACAACGGTTCAGGAGTATCCGGTGCTGAGCCGGAACGTACCGCTAGGTACCGGGACTTATGGACGCCCGAACAGAATAGAGTATCGCAGATCCCATAGAATAGGTCTAGGGCGTGTGCATACCCGGCATGAAAATCAGGAGTAGGGTGCCAGTACACCCCACGGAATCCCTGGTGGCCGCCAGGTGATCCCTTAAATATGTGGCCACGCGTGACTCGATAGTGCCACCATGAACATGATTAATCAGGGCCCATCAGTTTTCCCCAAACCGGGTGCAAGTTGTCTAGTTATAATAATATATCAAGTAAGCAGGACATGATCAGGAATCCAGGATTACATAACAGGAATCATGACAGGAGTCATAGCAGGAAACCAGGTTTAGACAGGAAGTGCTCCTACAGATTCAAGAGGTGGCCCCCACAGATTCAAGAGGTGGCCCCCACCAGGTGTGTGATGTGGCACTTTGTTCCGCGTGGCACTTTGTTCTGAGGAGATGGATTCTAGAGGTGGCCCCCAAAGATTCAAGAGGTGGCCCCCACCACGAGTGTGATGTGGCACTTTGTTCCGTGTGGCACTTAGTTCCATTCAGGACTTGACGGGAACAGGTAGTACAACATGAGTAAGTGTCAAGTAGGAGTATACCAGACGCAGGAAATAGCAGACGCGGGGTTCGCGTTGCAAGAATGGTAGACGCGAAAATGGCAGACGCGGGGTTCGCGTCGCGAGAATGGCAGACGCGGGAATAGTAGACGCGGGATTCGCGTCGCAAGATGCCTCAAACGCGAGGTCTGCGTTCAAGTCAGGACGCGAGGAGAACGCGGACGCGGACATGGTTTCTGCGTCGCGTTAATGCAAGAAGAACATTGGTATGGGCATAGCATACGCGAAAGTAGCAGACGCGAAAGTAGTAGACGCGGAAATAGCAGACGCGGGGTTCGCGTCGCAAAGGTGCCAAAACGCGAGGCTCGTGACCTGCGTTTAAAGGAGGAGAACGCGGACGAGAGTATAACTCCGCGTCATGTCAATATAGATAGAACACAGACGCGAGCTTTAGCTTTGCGTCGCAACGATACAATAACGCGAAGGCCGCGTTAAGGAATGCCTAGACGCAGGAGATAACTCCGCGTCTAATCAGTTTAGCCACACCGCACGACATAAAATACAATAATAAAAAGAGTTTACAAGTCCATGTCTTGGCGAGCGAGGTTACTCGCCTAAAACTGATGCTTGAAGCTTTAAGCGTCCGAAATGATCTTTGTCGCCGAATATCACTAAATCGATCACCGGAATAATCGCGAACGATTACCGGAAAGATCTACGGTGATATTACCGACGAAGAAAGCTCGGCCCCAATCCAAAAGGAGGGTACCGGCCTTAGCCTTGCCGATGATGAAGAGGAGCACGGCCCCCAATCCAAAAGGCGGTGGCCGGCCTTGATGTGGTGAAGGGGTGGTGGTTTTGGTGAAGGCTTTTGATGGTGGTGGTATTTTTGGAGAAGGTAAAGGAGGTGGTGGAAGCTTTGGTGGAGTTTTGGAGTTTGTGGTGGTTTAAATGGAGATGGAGGAAGAAGATGAAGGTAAGGAGTTGGAGAAGTTGTAGTGGTGGTTGTTGTGGTGGAGATGAAGAAGGAGTTGGTGGTGGATAAGGCTTTGGTGAAGTGGTGAAGAGAAAATGAAGTGGAATGGAGAAGGAAAGGTATTTATAGGAATTGGAATTTGTGAAGGTAATGCAAATAAAATAAAGAGAGGGGGCTATTTGTAAAGTGGAAGGGGTGAGGTGTCTCTCTTGGCCAATCATGGCCAGCCATGGAGATGGAGAGGTGGAGATATTTTTGGAGGAGGTGGAGAAGATATTTTGGTGGAGTGTTGGAGAAGCTTGGAGAAGCTTATGGTGGAAGGAAAAGGAAGCTTGTGGTGGAAGAAAAAGGAAGAAAGAAAATGGGAAAAGGAAAAGAAATTGGAAAAGTAAGATATTTTCTTGGAAGAGAAAATGAAAATAATGAAAGTGGCGGATTCCCGAGATTCGGTTGCGGATGCGGAAAACTTTCGGAAAAATACCGAAATCGTCCCGAAATCAAGTATCTCGGAACGACCCGCAAAAATTCTCAAAAATCAAGAATATTATAATAAGAATCATGGTGAAATCCGTTTTAAGAAATACTTTATAGTTTTAAAAGTAAAAATCTCGAAATCAACCAGCGATACCGGCCGATACCGACTCCGGTGGAATTTTCATAAATTCATAAAATCCTCAGAAAAAGTATTTAGGTAAGAAATGTGATTATAAGAGATAGTGTCTAAAGGCTCTTCTAGAAATTCCAACCTGTTTGTAAATTAAAAATCTAGAAGTCGGTCAGCAGTGCTGGTCGACACCGGTTTTGAAGATTTTCCATTTAATTCAGGAAAATTCCAGAAAATCATAGAAAATCTAAAATATTAGAAAATAATATTTGAAATAGAATTTGGTCAAATCGGAATACCAGAAAGACCAAATTGAGTAATACAGTGGGATCGGGTTCCCGGTTCAGAGAAGGGCAGACTCTGAGTCCACGAATCCGGATCCAAGACAAAACGATCATATAAATAATTCATAATACAAAATAAATACAGGAAGTAAAAAAAAAAAAAATACGATCGAGAAATCTGAATACGCAACTAAGTACGTATTCTGGGAGCGGGGTGTTACAATCCATCCACCTTACAAAAAATTGCGTCCTCGCAATTTCGATAAGGGGTAAATTGAACACAAAGAGGACAATGGCGGAAATAAAGGCTTCGAAAAAACCAAAACAGGGGTAAGATAAACACAGGAGGGACCAGGGTGGACAATGAGAATAGGATAAGGCGGAATATTTAGAAAGATAACCAATCCAAGGTACAAAAGATCAGGGTTGGCTGGATAAGGGTAACCAACTCAAAACACAAAAGGTCAGGGGTTGCTATAACAGTGACATCTTCAAGGTTCCTGCTCCAGATACTGAGCTTCATACTCTGCTGCGGCTTCGTCTGGTACCTCTGCCGCCATGTTGTGAACTTGGCCTCTGCCATGATCTGTTCTAGTTCTTACTCCTCTCTGTGGATGATCATACTGCTGGGGCGGGAATGGAGCTCGTCGGCCAATGGTCTCTGGGTTTCCTCTATGTGGTGGAGCTGGAAGTGCCAGGGGTGCTGCTCGTGCTGGAAATGCTGGCGGTATTGCATAGGTCCCCTTGAATGGACAATCACCTATAGAGTGATTCCCAGATCCACATACCAAACATAGCCCATTAGCTCTTCGGCAATTGCGTTGGATGTGTCCGGGCTTTCGGCAGTACCCACATATCATCTACTGAAGGGGAGGTTGGAATGGTCGCTTGATCATCGGACCATTGATTGTCTTAGCTGTATCTCCCTCATTCATCAACTGAAAGGGTCTCTTTACTGACTTGTTCTGCACCTGGTTCTCACTCTTCTTCTCCAATCCTCGTTCCACTTCAAGGGCAATGGAGAGAACCTGAGAGTATGTCTTCAGTTGTTGAGGAATAAGGAACATCTGGACCTCCATCTTCAGCCCTTGCTGAAATCGGCTAGCCCGTTTTTCTTCGTCTGCCACCATGTAGGGAGCAAATCTGCTGAGCCTCAAGAATTCAGCAGCATATTCATCCACTGACCGATTGCGCTGCTGCAGGCGGATAAATTGTTCTTCCATTTCCTTTTGGGCTGTTGCCGGGAAGAATCTCTCATAGAAACCCTTTGAGAATTGGTCCCACGTGATGGGTTTCTCCAGTGTTGCTTCTTCTGCCAACCACCAGGTTCTGGCCACATCTCTCAGCTGTATCTTGGCCACTTCCACTTGGTTCTCATTAGGGACTCGGGCCGCCTTCAAAAGGTCTGTTGTGTCTATCAGCCACTGTTCTGCATCCAGAGGCTTCTCCGTTCCCGAAAAGATTGCCGGTTGTAGTCTCCTGAAGTCTGACACATTGCCTGGCCTTTGCTCTCGGGGTGCAACCAATAGTCCTTGACGTAGAAGCTCTGTTTGCTGTTGTTGACTCTGCATCATCCCTTGAAGTATCCTCATCATACCATCATTGTCTCTGTTGGATCCATCTTGAGAGGTACTAGGACCATTGCGTGTTCCCCGTCTTTCCATATCTGAGTTGGTTGAAGTGGGTAACAAGGAGGAACTGGAAGGTAAAAAAATTGAAGGGTCTCAGGATACAAGGAATGGATCAGAAGAAAGAGAGAGATAACTCTGCACTTGTAGTTGGATTGTATAACCAGGACTCATGCATTCCAGTTGCAAATTTCTTAACCATTAATTTGCCGTCTGGACGTACTGAGGATGTAGAGCCTAGGCTCTGATACCACCCTGTAACGCCCCGATCCTGCGGGTACGGAGACGTTACTGCAACGTACATACGCAAGTCAGAAATACCTTTACGTATATACGCTAAGCATCAGTACAGGCAAGAATCAGAGTATGAAAGCAAGTGGTGCGTTATACATTTCCAACATATGAATACAATTACAGAGGTATCTCCAGAGGTGACAAATATTACAATAATATTACATCACCCGATAGGCGCAAATGCGAGGGTACCAAAAAGATGTACATATATGAACAGTAAAAAGGGTGCTCACGAGATAGCTGGAGATATCGCGAGCCAACCAGGAGGTGCAAGGATGGGACTGGAGCTACAACTGATCTGACAGCTCCACAGGAGTAAGCGTTGTCCTCAGCAAGAAGGATCCTCTAGCTCCAGGCTCCAGACCTGGACATGAGAATCCAGGGGAGTCAGATGAAACTCCCCAGGCGAGTAGTAATATAAAAGCCAAATGGCGAGTATGGGTAAGCACATGTGTATCAGTAAATCTGGATTATAAGCATGAAAACCATATTGTAGGCATAAGCATGCTGGAACAAAAGGAAAGTAGTAGGTGACATCCATAGTATAACAAGTTAAAAAGTAAAGTTGATAGGGCAATACCAGTTATCTCCTAAGCTAATATAAAACCGATAAAACAGAATAAAAACCGATTACGAGTAAATCCAATTGTACAGGTTTAGGTCATGGCTCCATGAGATTAGTACCTCGAAGGAATAATCCAAACAAGGAACCCTCATTTATATACCTTTACCTCATGTTACCGTAACCTGAACTTGTACAACTCGAATTACAAATCAATATAACAGCATTACATATTAATATATTATTATACTTAGGCCGTCTAAGTTGTAGGTTTTAGTATGCGTCCCATTACACATACTTCTGCTTACAACTTATAGAGCAAGTTGTTTGGAAACTGATAAAGTGCGATGAATCATGCTCTGGATGGGCCCCGTACATGCCCGGGACAACGGTTCAGGAGTATCCGGTGCTGAGCCGGAACGTACCGCTAGGTACCGGGACTTATGGACGCCCGAACAGGAATAGAGTATCGCAGATCCCATAGAAATAGGTCTAGGGCGTGTGCATACCCGGCATGAAAATCAGGAGTAGGGGTGCCAGTACACCCCACGGAATCCCTGGTGGCCGCCAGGTGATCCCTTAAATATGTGGCCACGCGTGACTCGATAGTGCCACCATGAACATGATTAATCAGGGCCCATCAGTTTTCCCCAAACCGGGTGCAAGTTGTCTAGTTATAATAATATATCAAGTAAGCAGGACATGATCAGGAATCCAGGATTACATAACAGGAATCATGACAGGAGTCATAGCAGGAAATCAGGTTTAGACAGGAAGTGCTCCTACAGATTCAAGAGGTGGCCCCCACAGATTCAAGAGGTGGCCCCCACCAGGTGTGTGATGTGGCACTTTGTTCCGTGTGGCACTTTGTTCTGAGGAGATGGATTCTAGAGGTGGCCCCCACAGATTCAAGAGGTGGCCCCCACCACGAGTGTGATGTGGCACTTTGTTCCGTGTGGCACTTAGTTCCATTCAGGACTTGACGGGAACAGGTAGTACAACATGAGTAAGTGTCAAGTAGGAGTATACCAGACACAGGAAATAGCAGACGCGGGGTTCGCGTTGCAAGAATGGTAGACGCGGAAATGGCAGACGCGGGGTTCGCGTCGCGAGAATGGCAGACGCGGGAATAGTAGACGCGGGATTCGCGTCGCAAGATGCCTCAAACGCGAGGTCTGCGTTCAAGTCAGGACGCGAGGAGAACGCGGACGCGGACATGGTTTCTGCGTCGCGTTAATGCAAGAAGAACATTGGTATGGGCATAGCATACGCGAAAGTAGCAGACGCGAAAGTAGTAGACGCGGAAATAGCAGACGCGGGGTTCGCGTCGCAAAGGTGCCAAAACGCGAGGCTCGTGACCTGCGTTTAAAGGAGGAGAACGCGGACGAGAGTATAACTCCGCGTCATGTCAATATAGATAGAACACAGACGCGAGCTTTAGCTTTGCGTCGCAACGATACAATAACGCGAAGGCCGCGTTAAGGAATGCCTAGACGCAGGAGGTAACTCCGCGTCTAATCAGTTTAGCCACACCGCACGACATAAAATACAATAATAAAAAGAGTTTACAAGTCCATGTCTTGGCGAGCGAGGTTACTCGCCTAAAACTGATGCTTGAAGCTTTAAGCGTCCGAAATGATCTTTGTCGCCAAATATCACTAAATCGATCACCGGAATAATCGCGAACGATTACCGGAAAGATCTACGGTGATATTACCGACGAAGAAAGCTCGGCCCCAATCCAAAAGGAGGGTACCGGCCTTAGCCTTGCCGATGATGAAGAGGAGCACGGCCCCCAATCCAAAAGGAGGTGGCCGGCCTTGATGTGGTGAAGGGGTGGTGGTTTTGGTGAAGGCTTTTGATGGTGGTGGTATTTTTGGAGAAGGTAAAGGAGGTGGTGGAAGCTTTGGTGGAGTTTTGGAGTTTGTGGTGGTTTAAATGGAGATGGAGGAGGAAGAAGATGAAGGTAAGGAGTTGGAGAAGTTGTAGTGGTGGTTGTTGTGGTGGAGATGAAGAAGGAGTTGGTGGTGGATAAGGCTTTGGTGAAGTGGTGAAGAGAAAATGAAGTGGAATGGAGAAGGAAAGGTATTTATAGGAATTGGAATTTGTGAAGGTAATGCAAATAAAATAAAAGAGAAGGGGCTATTTGTAAAGTGGAAGGGGTGAGGTGTCTCTCTTGGCCAATCATGGCCAGCCATAGAGATGGAGAGGTGGAGATATTTTTGGAGGAGGTGGAGAAGATATTTTGGTGGAGTGTTGGAGAAGCTTGGAGAAGCTTATGGTGGAAGGAAAAGGAAGCTTGTGGTGGAAGAAAAAGGAAAGAAAGAAAATGGGAAAAGGAAAAGAAATTGGAAAAGTAAGATATTTCTTGGAAGAGAAAATGAAAATAATGAAAGTGGCGGATTCCCGAGATTCGGTTGCGGATGCGGAAAACTTTCGGAAAAATACCGAAATCGTCCCGAAATCAAGTATCTCGGAACGACCCGCAAAAATTCTCAAAAATCAAGAATATTATAATAAGAATCATGGTGAAATCCGTTTTAAGAAATACTTTATAGTTTTTAAACTAAAAATCTCGAAATTAACCAGCGATACTGGCCGATACCGACTCCGGTGGAATTTTCATAAATTCATAAAATCCTCAGAAAAAGTATTTAGGTAAGAAATGTGATTCTAAGAGATAGTGTCTAAGGCCCTTCTAGAAATTCCAACCTGTTTGTAAATTAAAAATCCAGAAGTCGGTCAGCAGTGCTGGTCGACACCGGTTTTGAAGATTTTTCATTTAATTCAGGAAAATTCCAGAAAATCATAGAAAATCTAAAATATTAGAAAATAATATTTGAAATAGAATTTGGTCAAATCGGAATACCGGAAAGACCAAATTGAGTAATACACTGGGATCGGGTTCCCGTTCAGAGAAGGGCAGACTCTGAGTCCACGAATCCGGATCCAAGACAAAACGATCATATAAATAATTCATAATACAAAATAAATACAGGAAGTAAAAAAAAAATACGATCGAGAAATCTGAATACGCAACTAAGTACGTATTCTGGGAGCGGGGTGTTACAGCTATTCATGCTCATGTTCATAAATCACAACCTTTACATCATGCCAAGCATCCTAAACATGCCCACACTCCACACACACATCATGCATTCATGTATGGCAAAGTATTTTCATGCACATATTGTGGCCGTAAAGGTCATTTGGTTAAATTTTGCTATGATAGGCTAAATGCTTCGCATAATAATGTTTGGGTTCGGAATACTAACTTTCAAGGACCCAAGAAAATTTGGGTACCAAAGTCAACGAATTTGCTAAATGATGTAGGTACATTTCAAGGCCCAACGACGTAAAGGATTGTGGTATCTTGATAGTGGCTGCTCAAGGCACATGACTTGGGATATCAACAACTTTGCAACCCTATCAAGGTACCATGAAGGTGGCACCGTCACCTTCGGAGATGATGCCAAGGGAAAAATCATCGGTATTGGTAATGTTAAACTTGGTACATCCCCTTTAATAGAAAATGTTGTTTTAGTTGATGGCCTCAAGCATAATCTCTAGAGTGTTAGTCAACTTTGTGACAGATTTTGATGTTGTTTTTGATAACATAGCTTGTAAAGTTATTGATAGACTATCCAACACATGTATATTTTCCGAATTTCGTGAAAGTAATGTATACATGATTGACATGTCTAATATGCTATGTAATGCTACTTGTTTGAAAGCCCTCGATGATGACTCTTGGTTGTGGCATAGAAGATTAGGCCACATTTCTTTTGACCATCTATCTAGGTTAAACAACAAGGAATGGTGAAAGGTATTCCTTACTTGAACTTTGAAAAGGACCGCATTTGCGATGCATGCCAACTTGAGAAACAAACCAAGTCCTCTTTCAAGTCAATCAAGGATATCATGACATCACGTCCCTTGGAGTTGATCCATATGGATTTGTTTGGTCCTACTCAAACCAAAAGTCTAAGTGGGAATCGTTTTGCTTTTGTTTTAGTTGATGATTTCTCGCGTTTTTCATGGGTTTTCTTTTTAGAACACAAAATCAAGCCTTTTCATATTTTCAAGCCTTTAAGAAAAGAGTTGAAAAGGAAAAAGATTCTTCTATTTTAAGAATAAGAAGTGATAGAGGTGGTGAATTCAATAACCAACCCTTTACCACTTTTTATGAAGAACATGGAATTAAGCATGAACTATCTTGTCCTAGAACTCCACAACAAAATGGAGTCGTTGAGAGGAAAAATCGAACATTACAAGAGATGGCTAGGACAATGATAAATGAATATGGTCTCCCTCATTATTTATGGGCCGAGGCCGTTAACACATCTTGCTATATATCAAATAGAGTTTTCTTATGCAAAAATACTTCAAAAACATCTTTTGAGATCTATTTTCTAGAAAGCCAAATGTTTCATACTTTAAGGTTTTTGAATGTAAATGCTTTGTTTTGAATACTAAAGATAATTTAGGAAAATTTGATGCAAAGTCTTATGAAGCAATTTTTGTTGGTTATTCTAATGCTAGTAAAGCTTATAGAGTTTTCAATAAGTCATCCTTGACTATTGAAGAATCTATTCATGTAAAGTTTGAGGAATCTAATGTGTTTGTTAAGAATGTTGTAGGAATAGATTCCCTAAATGAAGACATGAAAAGAGCTACTTTGAAGGACTCACCTACTATTGAAGACATGCCAAAGGATGATGAAGGAAATGAAGTTCAAGAAAATGAGGTTCAAGGCAATGAAAATCAAGAAGTTGAAGGGGAGCCTACTCAACCTCTTCCAAAAGATTGGAGATACAATTCACATCATCCCAAGGTTCTTATTATAGGTGAAGTATCAAAAGGGGTAACTACTCGTTCTAAACTTCATGACTTTGTGGACACTATGCTTTTATTTCTCACTTTGAACCAAAGAACATCCTCGAAGCCGAGGGCGACTCATATTGGTTGCTAGCCATGCAAGAGGAGCTCAATCAATTCGAGCGCAACCAAGTTTGGCATCTTGTTCCTAGGCCCCACGATAGACCAACAATTGGTACTAAGTGGATCTTTAAGAACAAGTTGGATGAGTCGGGAAATGTTATTAGGAATAAAGCTAGGTTAGTTGCCCAAGGTTACACTCAAGTCGAAGGTATCGATTTTGAGGAAACTTTTGCACCCGTAGCACGACTTGAAGCCATACGGATGACACTTGCATTTGCTTCTTATAAAGATTTTAAGCTTTTTCAAATGGATGTAAAAAGTGCCTTCTTAAATGGATTTATTGAAGAGGAGGTGTATGTTGAACAACCCCCCGGGTTTGTTGATCCAACACATCCGGATTTTGTTTTCAAACTTGACAAAGCTCTTTATGGTTTAAAACAAGCCCCTAAGGTTTAGTATGAAAGACTTTCTTCTTTTCTAATTTCTAATGGTTTTAAGAAAGAAAAAATAGATACTACTTTGTTTACAAAACATGTTGAAAATGATATACTTATAGTTCAAATATATGTTGATGATATCATATTTGGTTCTACTAATGAAAATCTTTGCAAAGCTTTTGAATCATGCATGAAGGAAGAATTTGAGATGTCCATGATGGGTGAGCTTAACTACTTCCTTGGTCTCCAAATCAAGCAAAGGAACGATGAGATCTTCATCAATCAAGCCAAGTATACGAAGGAACTTATCAAGAGATTTGGCCTTGAAAGTGCTAAGACAAGCAAAACTCCCATGGCAACTACCACAAAGCTTGACAAGGATGAACAAGGTACAAGTGTAGATATTAAGCTTTATCGTAGCATGATTGGTAGCTTATTGTATTTAACGGCTAGTAGGCCGGATATTATGTTTTGTGTATGTCTTTGTGCTCGATTTCAATCGTGTCCTAAAGAGTCCCATTTGATTGCGGTAAAACGCATTATTAGATACCTTAAAGGCACAATTGAAATCGGTTTGTGGTATCCGAAGACCGGACAATTTTTCATGACGAGTTTTTCGAATGCCGACTATGCGGGTTGTAGAGTGGATAGGAAGAGTACAAGTGGAACATGTCAATTTCTTGGTAATTGTCTTGTTTCTTGGTCTTCTAAAAAGCAAAATTTGGTAGCCCTCTCAACCGCCGAGGCGGAGTATGTTGCGGCCGGAGCTTGTTGTGCACAAGTTCTTTGGATGAAACATACTCTCCTTGACTATGATTTGCATTTTGACCATATTAAAATATTTTGTGATAATACTAGTACTATTCATATGACTAAAAATGCAAATCAACATAGTAAAACTAAGCACATTGACATTCGGTATCACTTTCTTAGAGATCATTATGAGAAAGGTGATATTGATATTGATTATATTTCTACCGATTTTTAACTTGCTGATATTTTTACAAAACCACTAGACTATGCTAGATTCTCCTTTATTTTTGTGTTATGGAATTATGAAGAAATTTTTTTTTAACTAGGTTTACCCTTTTTGATGTATGACAAAAAGGGGAGAAAAAGTTAGCTTATTTTTACTTTGGAGTTATGCTCTTTGAGTTTTAAATTTTATAAAAAAGTTAGCTTATTCTTACTTTGGAGTTATGCATTTTTGAGTTTTAAGTTATAACAAGTTAGTTTTGAGTTTTGAATTTTAAGTTATAAAAAGTAAGTTTTGAATTTTTGAGTTTTTAAGTTATAACAAGTTTTTGAATTTTGGATTTTTTTAGTTTTTGAGTTAAGAGTTTTGAGCAATATGTGTTGAATTCATATGTCTCTCTTATGCCAAAATTCTTAGTATATAGCCATTCATTTTTTTATATAGCATGTTTTGAGGGGAGCTTCCAAGCTCTTTTCCCATATTTTTGTTAAATAACTCATATGTTCTGTCATCATCAAAAAGGGGGAGATTGTTGGCCCAAGGTTACAATCAACCGGTTTTTGAGTTTTGATGATTACAAAACATATATAGTTATTTGTACTAATCATTTTTTTAGTGTTTAAGTGTGTTTCAGGGTTCTAAAGATTCTAGTTGTGCTCTTCCCTAAAGATGACTCAATTCGGGATCGTTTGACTCAAGATGTCTCAATTCAGGTTCAAGATTTCTAGCTATATAACATTTCATGGAGAAGCCCTTATTTGAAGACCTTGTAGTCACGTAGAACCTATGTAAGAATTAGTTTGTTAAAGAATGAGGTTGTGTTAAGTTGGCTCAAGAAAACTCACACACACCATCACTTTCCGAAATACGATTTTTGTTTTTGGCATTTGATTTAAGTTCATGCCTTGGTGGTTTTACATGACTCAAAATTTTATAATTTTATATCTTGTTTATATCATGTTCACCAACCTTTATAGCATGATAATCATATAGCCTTACAAAATTATTTTGAAAATGTTTCAAAGTTCAAATAATTTCCTATAAAAATACTGTTTCAGGCCTGTCGGTCGACCGGACCGGTCGACCGGTCCATTTCAGGCCTGATCGGTCGACCGAGTCTTGTGGTCTGGGCGTGCACGTTTGTGCACGTCTATCGGTCGACCGGACCGGTCGACCGACCGAAACCACTTTGCTCTCGGGTTTTTGTCGGTCGACCGGGTCAGTCGACCGACAGAACAAAGAAAATTTGTCTTTTGTCTGCCGGTCGACCGAGTCCAACGGCTACTTTGCCAATTGGACTGTCGGTCGACCGGGCTGGTCGATCGACAGCAGCCAGCAGCCATAACGGCTAGTTTTCAGAGATTTCTTCTTTGGATTTGATTGGGATTCGTGTGTCAGCTATTTCTGAAATTTTGGGGGCTACTTTCTGACCTAATAAGCTAGTTTTAATCATATTTAGATTTCCTCTAATCCCTATAAATAGAGGGGATTGGTCACTTGCAAATTACAAGAAAAATACCTATTGTTTTCAAGTTTCAAAAGAAAGAAAAGTTTTCAAAGCATTCAATTTTTAAGTGCATTCTTGGTTACTGATTTTCAGTTGTGTTTCAAGTCAATTTTTACTGAATTTTCCTCACTACACTTCTTGCGCCAAAAATCCTCCTCATTCTATAAGGAAGTTGTAAGAGAGAAGTTTGTGGTCTTGTTGATCAGTTTGTTACTTGTTCCTTCTTGTGTTGAGATCCCTCTTCGGTAGAGGATTGTAATTGGTGGAGTTCGATACTCTGGTCTTCGGTAGACCTTTGTAATTTCCTCGGTGGATATAGTGGAAACCCTTCACAGCGGTGAAGGCGGAGAGTAGAGCGGTGGCTCGAACCTCGAAACAAATCCTTTGTATTTGCGATTGATTTCCATTTTGCTTCTTTATTGCTTTATATTTCTATCTTGTGATATATCTTGTGTGCACTTCATTATTGCATCCATTTCATTATTTGCATTTTTCGGTCTTTATCATCTCAACAAGAAAGCAATTACGCGACTCAACTCATAATCTAGAGGAATCAAAGAGGAGAAGTTCTAAAGCCCTTCACGGGGAATTCGGCTTCAATTTCTTATTTTGAGTGATAGTTTGCATCATTTTTACATACTTGTTTAAAAGATCATTAGATTAGCATAAACACCTATTCACCCCCCTCTAGGTGTTTTTCATGCATGAAGGAAGTGAAGTGCGAATTGGGTAGAACTTGTCTTGGAGAGAAGTATGGTTCGTGATGATTGGGATTGTACCAGGAAGTGGTGTGCGTGCAAGTGTAGTATTCCTAACAAGTCTTTATGAAATAAGATCCTGGTACCACTCTTGCATGCACAATCACAGACAACGTTCACCGAACAAACAAGCGAAAAAGGAAACATAACAAACAAAAATAAAGAAAAACAATCACAAGCTATATAGGATCCCTGGACCAGACGACTCCTAACTGGTCGATTAACCGAGGAAGGTTGTTGCTCGAATCAGACCATAGCTAATCAGCCAGGTAGGGGCAAAATACAGTGAGAGGTATCCGTGCGTAAGCAACGGGCCTTAATTACGCCAAACCATGATATCTTCGAGGCTTAGCCTCTTAATCCCCAACCATAGACACTGATTTGACTGGAGTATGAATCAAAAATAATTTCCAACCACGGCTAATCTCTTATCGAGTCCGGGTGTCCCTAGGGGCTAACGTCTATCAATTATTATTTAAAAGCTTGGGATTGTGAGTGCTCAGAATGTTGTTTTTGGGTGAAAGAAGGGTGATTAAATCCTCACCTTATCTTGTTATTGAGGTGGTGCCCTTAAAATCAATTTGTGCAAGTGTACAGTATATGCAAACAAGATTCACTCAAAGCGACTAAAATCAACCAAGAGATGAGTCCTATTCTATATGTTATGCGAACGTACCTTGTTCCAGCACTCTTCAACAGTAAAGTAAATGAATTGAAAAGACACGTGCCTAAAATGAAAACGTCTAATCAATTTTTAAACTTTTCAACAAATGTTTTACTGTTGGTCTATTAGCAGGGTCTTGGTGATGGCATACAAGAATTAAATTTGCAGCAAGCTATATTTTTGCAACACAAGCAGTCCTGCAAAGAAAATTGTGAGTAGTGAACTCCTCCTTGCCGCGGATCCGTGGCCAGAGCCGAGCAAACGCGGCAATTCAGAGGGTACTTGGTCTCTGTTTTCTAGAGCAGAGACCCAAGACCACTTATATGTTACTGCAAGTCTTGATTTCCTGTTTCTTCAACCTGTAACCTGCAACAGAGAAGAAAAAATTCATTTTAGTTTCAAAAACTCAATAAAAACTGTCGCCCTCCCCGGAACCGGCGCCAAAAATTTGTTCGGAAGAAGGAATTGAATTAAGCAAGAGTTCAGAGTAAACTGTTTATATCGTTACGCTGATGATCAAACTCTGAATATGTATGAAGATTTACTTTACTCCTTCGAATCACCGTTCGTAGCACAAGCTATAACGGGTCGTATCCGCAGTGAGGGCTAGTGATGGAAGCGTTCACAGTTTTTATGTTGAAATTTTTGAGAAGAAAAACGAAGGTTCTTCTTTACTCAAAAATAGAAAAACAAAACAAAGTAGAAAGAGAGTGAAAAATCTTTGTAGAGTTCTTTTAAGAAAAGGAAAACGGAATGAAAAACAGAATAAAAAATAATGATGTTGGAAAATGAGAAAGTTTTAGAAAAGAGCTTTGAAATTCAATGGAGAGAAAGCCATGACTAACTAACATTCTACACTACTAACTTACTAATCACGTTGGGTGATTCATGTCTCATGTAGATTCATTGGCAATAGTACATCTTGCTTTGTCTGTCCCAAATTGAGGATGTGTTCTCATCTAGGCTTGTCTAGGTGGCTCATTGGATCATCGGCTCCCAATAGGTTCTCAATAATGGAACATAAGTATTCACACTTAGGTATGCTAAACAAGAATGTAAGATTCATTAGTCCATCAAAGCTATAACAAGCTCGCATGAAATAAGAAACGTATACAATAGGTGTAGATACTAAAGTGATCCATCTTCATGTTCCATCAAGGACTTGTTCAAGAGACAAGGCTCTAAATGAGGCACACATGAATCATATGGAGGTGATACAAAGCATTCACTAAAATTGAAACACTACTCATCTTCATTTAGAATAAAAGACTTATTAATTACAAGACTAGAAATAAAAACATCCAATGATTCATATGAGTTAGCAATCACCCAAGAGTTTGTAGTTAGTAGTGTTAGAAGTTAGTTAGTCATGTTAATGGATTAGTTAGCCATAGAAAAGAAAAACAAGCAAGAAGACATGGTAGAAAACAAGTGCAAGAAAGTAAAGAACTCTGAAAGTAAATGCAATATAACAAGAAAGATTTGAGGACGGAAAGCTTGAGCTTTTGTATTGAGTTGTCACTTCTTCAATTATAGAGATCTCTCTCACCCTCACTCTCTCTTTTCTGGATTTAGAAGGAGAAAATGAAAATTACACAAGAAGACTAGAGAGAACTTAAAGAAATCCTAACTATTTGCCTAAACAAAATGCTATTCTCTCATCTCATTTTACAGAGGCCCTGGGGGTCCTTTTATAGGCTTCAGGAGAAGATCATATCCCATAACAGCCATAGGATCAATCGCTTGATCAACGACCAAGGATGTGCCGTGGATCCGCGGCCAGGGCCGCGTTTCCGCAGCAGCATCTTGGCCGTTGCGCCAGCGATTGCTCTGACATTCCGTTACGCTGCATGTGCCCAGCTGGAGCTTTTAGAAGTTGGGGAATATGCCTTGGATCATTCCAGAATTGGGCTTCCTTGTTGTGGGCTCCTGAAAACACCTTTAGTTCCTTTAAAATCACAAGATTTGGGCCTTCTTCTCTATTAAAGAATGGACCTGAAAAATAAGAGAGAAAAGCAATAAAAATCCTATTTTTATTAACATAAAGCATAGTAAGGTGATATAAAATGATGCAAAATGAACTCTAATCACAGAATTGGTTTTTAAAACAAGATAAAAGAAAACTCATGGCTACTAACTACTAATTGCTCCACTAACCATGCTAACCTCTTAGTGATAGTTACCTCACATGGATCCTTGGCGGATCACTAATCATTGGCTTCAAGAGACGATACAAAGCATGGCTCATAAGATTATTCTTCTACATTCAAACAACACATCCATACCACACAATAAGTTGCAAGCTACTATTAAATCATCAAAACCGGTTGAGGTGAGCATGAAATAAAGAAGACATTGCAAGTTAGCAAGTTAGTGGGTTAGATGTTAGAAATGTTAGAATCTATCATCATGAGCCATCAATGGCTCTTGCAAGAGCAAGGCCTTGTAGAGGCTATTGATTCATGTGGATTATCAAGTAAGTGGTTAGATGATTAGTGGTTAGTAGTTAGATTGCCATGAGAAAAAAAAAACTAGCTAAGCATCATGTAGAAGATGCAGAAGATTACAATGGAGAAGAAATGGGACATCTTTACATAGATTGTCATCATCTATTACATCAATCTCTCTCTCTCTCTCTGAATCTCTCAGCCCTAATACAGATCTAAAACGAAATAAAAATACAAAAGAAAGAAGAAGAGCACCTACACTACCCACACTAAAAGATAGAAAACCTAGCCTAATTCTCAATCTGCTTGCGTTTCGGCCAAACCTTGTCATATTTATAAACAAAAGGAGGTTCCAAAAGACGAGACGAGGCCAGTCGAAAATTGACGCGTGGGCCCACCACTTTGTCGCTGAAACGCGGCTTTTGCCGTGTTACCGCGGCAATACCAGGGACCAAGGTCCCTGGTTTTGGTGCGTGGGTTCGTGGCGCTTCGGGGACCTTCCATATATGCTCAGATTCGGGTATTTTCATCCGGATATTCGTCTGACGTGCGCAAGGGTCTAGGTTCAATGTATCTTCTAGAATTACTTGGCCTCCAAGAAATGCGGATTTAATTACCCGAAAATGGGTTTAATTAAGCTCTTATTACCCTTTTGCCCTCCTTGTCTTGATTATCTGCAAGAGAGACCAAAACACAATTTAGACCGATATTTTATTCATAAATCAGTAGGAAAATGCGATATAAAATGCAGAACTATAGACTAATCAAGGGCCCTTCGGACCGGCATCCGCAACGGCCTTGAAACAAAAGGAATAAAACATTCAAAAAAGGGTGAAAGTTAAAGATTCAACTATTTTTGTTCAAAAGATTACATCAAATCCTTACAAACGATAGTAGAAAAAATCAAATAAAGTAAACTCTCAAACACTCACTTTGTCTTTGTCTTTGTATGATACCTCAAAAGTAGGAGCCGGAAGAGCAGCTTACTCGGAGCCGCCCAGCATCAGGAGCAGTCAGCAGAGAGCTTGTTGCCAAGGGTGCAACGTCGCTTGACAGAGCATTCAAATAGGTCTCCTCCATTGTAGCGGGTGAAGCACCAGCCACCCGCCAATGTCAGAGCAGTTGAAAGAAAGCTCATTGTCAGGGGCGCAGCGTCGCTAGACGGAGCGTTCAGAGAGGTCTCCATCACGGTAGGAGGGGCAGCGCTGCTTTCAGAAGGATCCCGGCCTTCACCCCTAAGGAAGAATCCAATCTCAAGAGAGTACCTCAGTGATACCCCATGCTTTCCTTCTTCGTATCCCTCTTTATACTTCTTAAATTTGAATATCTTCAGCGCATGTTGATAATCGGTTACAGCCTCTTGCTCGACTGCTCTCGTTTCAGCCTCCTCAAGGGAAATTTGCACCCGATTTGAGTCATCATTGAGGCACTCCCTCGCCTCCTTGAAAGCTTCCCGCTCCAGCCTCAGGGCGGCCTCTGCCTCCTCTACACGCTTTCACATCTCTCAAGTTCTTGCTGAGCCTCTAGCAGTGCAGACTCCTTCTGTTGTAGCTCGAAGACCCTCTTCAGCATCTCTGACCCTGCTTCTCCAGCTTCCCCATAAGTTGCGCCACCTCCTCCTCCCGGCTCGAGCGAGCCGCCAGTTCACGGCTTAAATCTACTTTGAGCCAACTAATCTTCTCAGTCGCCGCCTGTCCTGCAGCACTGAGCTCCTCCATCCTCCTGCGTAAATCAGCGACTTCTCCCTCCCTCGCCTTCAGAGCATCCCGGTGGTCATCCAAAAGCTCCGAGAGGAGTATCACGTTCTGAAGGAGAAGCCAAAGTTAAGCAACATAACCAATAACTCAAGACAAGATTGTCAAATTACTTACCCTGAAAAGTCATTTTTCAGATGCCGCCTTCGCTCCTTCAAGGGCAGGGTTTTAAGTTCCTCAAGCTCCCCGAGGTAATCTTCGTACCCGTGTTCCACCTTGACTCCCCCTTCGGAAGAACAATCCTAGTTCCGGATCCGCAACGGCTATCCAAAAAATAGTTCTTGGGACTATGTGGCAGCCGACACCAGCGGCTATCCTTGCCCCCTCTGCAGCGTGACGATGCTCAGCAGTGTCCATCCTCTCAAGTTTATGCGGAGACAGAAGCCTAGCATTGTCCAAAGTTGGGGGCGCTGTTGTCTCACTCCAACTCTCGGGATGCAACTCAATAATAGAAGGCCCCACAGGCATCTCCGGGGCTGCATCCACAGCTTCTGCAGTAGTTTCAATGATGGTTAAAGCCCCTCGAACACCGTCCATACGGTCCGAGGATCCAACCCAAGCCTCCTCAACCTCAGAGGACTGCTCCACGACAATGGATAGAGGAGAGGTCACGGCTTTGAGTAAATCCGTCATCCCCTCATCATCAGACTCATCGAACAAGAGACGATGCTTCTTCAACAGGAGGAAAGCAAGCGTTGAGAAATAATCTCTACTAATAGAAAATTAAAGAAGGCCATAAACTACCTCGAGGCGCAGAACACGAGAAAACTAGGGGTGAGCCTTCTTCCCTTTAACTGGAACCATCTGTCTCAAGCCCTCAACTTCCCTAGGTCGATGGTCGGGAGGATTCCCTCCTGAGTAGGTTCCTCAGGCTCAGAGGCAGGATGAATCTTACCCGAAGCTGGTACCTTCGGGATGATTGGGGTTTCAGGAGGCCTGTTTGGGTCTAGCAGCTAACTCCAGTTGCGGTTGTTGTAATTTATGGCTGTAAACCTCCTCAACTTTGCCTCAATATCAACAGTAGGCAAAGTCCCCCATGAGAGCTAATCGAGGAAAAACAGCGCACGAAAAGTGTCGTTTTGAAATCACTAACTAAAGTGTGTATGCTTTGGCTTTCTCGATACTTCCGTTATAGCATGGTGGCTAAACGGGTCGAATCTCCAGGGACGGAAAACGATAGAAGTTTTACCAATCGATTCATCTGTGTGTTAAGTATTCTTCAATGTTTTAAAGAATCAAAAGAAAGAAAACAAAGAATGAAAAGAGAAGTGTATGGTGGATACAAAGATAGAAACATTGAAAAAAAAATATTTGTGATTTTTGATATTATTTCTAAAACAAAATAAAAAGGAAAGAAACTCATGGCTACTAACTACTAAGGCCTAGTGATCATTGGCCATCACTAGTCCTTAGTTTCTAGAGCTTTATAAGGCATGACTCATAAGATCACTTTCACATCCAAACTCAACAAACAAGAGCAAGCTACACGTAAACCATCAAACTAACTAGAACAAGTATGAAATAAAGTAATAGTAACTTATTAGAGAGTTAGATGTTAGAGTGTTAGAATCTATCATCATGAGCCATCAATGGCTCTTGCAAGAGTAAGACCGAGTAGATACTATTAGATTCATGTGGATTATCAAATAAGGAGTTAGCAAATTAGTGGTTAGTAGTTAGTTGCCACGAGAGAAAATTAGCTAAGTATGTAAAAGGAGTTAGAGAGAAAAATAAGTAAAGATAAAGAGAGAACCTTTCATAGAGTGTAACCCTCCATTACAAGCATTCTTGCTTTCATCCTATGTACTACTCTCTTCCCTATTACATGATCTATAAGAAATAAAAAATACAAAAGAGAAAGAAGAAGAACTAACCTAAACTTAAAAAAAAAAACTACCCTAAAAGCTCTTCTCTCTGAAAATATGCTCAATACTGGTATTTATAGGCAAAAGAGGGCACCAGAAAGCTGTACAGAGTCATGGGTCGAAGCTCGACGCATGACTCCACAGCATGGCCACGGAATTGGTCTTGTACTGGGAGTATGGGCAGTGTATTGCCTTCTGATTTCCTATTTTCTGCTGCCAAAATTAGCAGATTGGGCTTCAAAGGTTTTGGCTTCTTTTAGGCTTTAAAATTCCCCACATAAATTAGGGGCTCTTCTTGACCTCATGTCATGGACCTAGAAACACACAAGAAAGTCATTATTTAGCAGAATTTTATAAAGAATAAGTGAGAAAATGTGGTATGAAATATGCAAATATAGACACCAATCGCACCCCACGCTTATCTTTTGCTCGTCCCAAGTAAAACAGAAAAACTAAGAAAATTATTATACCATTTCGCAGGTGATGTGATTGCACTGAGCATGTGCAACTAGCCGTTAAACCTCTAGGTTTTTTCTAGAGGAGGAGTTTTGTCTCCTGAAGGTTTTCAGCGGATTACACTCACAAAATCCTTAAAGAAAGAAATTAACTGTTAGTATTTAGAAATACATTTTGAAATAGAGAAAAGTATTGAAATATTTTTGTAGAAAATTTATGCGATCTAAGATCATCAGTTAACCAAAAATTATTCTTCCTTAAACTAAGTCTAAATGCAAAATCTTGTTATAAATTAAATGTAAGAATTTAAAATTGAATTGATTTTTTGACTTTCACAAAACTCTTCGAAAAATAGGCACTTTGTGAACTGCGAAGATTTTTGAGATATCAACTCTAACTTTCATGCCATTTATTTTTGTGTATGTGTGTGTGTTCTCCTTAGTTTTCTCAGGTTTTCTTATTTACCTGGATAGCGAGCCTTTAGCTGGTGACTCCCAAACCAGACGATTTTAAGGCATTAGATGAGAAAACATCCCTCGGGCTTAAGGACTCAAGTAAACAAGGCCACAAGACTAAAGGAGAATTATTTTATTTTTGTCCATCTTTTTAGGCGTGAATAATCATACTTCCTGAAACATAATTACCCAGCTTCAATAAGTGATTTTTATTATCATTATTTTTTTATGGCATCAATCTTTGTTTTAATCCTAAAAAAATGTGTAAGTTTGAAGTGCATATATCTAAGGTAAAAAAATCAAGATCAAATTATCTTTCCAATTTTACTTCCTTATCCTAAAATTTAAACAAGATCTATTTTTTTGACTTGGTTTAAAAATTCATAATTTTAGGTCTTTCTAATTCATAAGATAATCTTAATTTTCTTAAAAATAAATCAAAACTATTTCTTATTTCAAAAATTATGTAAAAAGAAAAGACGATTTTCTGTACAAAAGAAAATTCTAAAAATTTCCTAAAAAGAAGTGTAAAAGAAGGAAAATTTAGAACAACCTACGTTAGTAAGCCCTCCCATACTTTTATCTCATGCATTGTCCTTAATGCATCGTGAATGTGTATATGTATAAAACAAATGGAAAGAGAAAAAAATTACCTCATGGTGGTGATTCGGGTGGTGGTCTGATTGGTCCATGAATTGCGGCCCAATTCAAATTGCATAGAGTTCGCAGGAGCCCACCAGTGACCTCTCTAATATGACCCATTAAAAGAATGTAGAAGTGTATGGTTTTATTTAAAAAATTATCCCTATTCAATTTTCAATTTTCAAAAATAATTCTTGAGTCATTTTATTCAACACCTTTGTCCAATAATGAAGTGTGTTTGTGGAAGATGATTGATTTGGGCTCAAACGGAATAGGAACAAATACTGACTCGGGAATATGACTTAGATCAAATCGAGATTCAAAAGTAGGAGTCAAAACAGGTTCAAAAATTGGTTCCAAATCAAAAAATTGATATTCACACACTTTTTCCATTAGCAGATGTGATCGTAAAATATTGGTGATTCAATTTCATGATATATTGGTACAAGATTCAATGTTGACTCTGAAATATGAAAAAAATCTGGTAAAGATACTGAATTCATTATTCAATCAAAAGGTGAAATAAAATTACCAACTTGTGGATCAAGATTGCATTCATACTCAAGTTCAATTTCGAGAAAAGAATAACTTGCCAAAACATCAAGATGGTTCTCAAAATATTGGGCAAATTCAAATGGATGGAATGAAATTGAATTTTGATTTTTGTCCACAGAAGGAATGTGAATGTGTGAAATTAAGATTAGGAATTATAGGAATCAAAACTGGCTCAAGAATGTTACTTAGCTCAAGTAGCACTACGGGAGTCGATATTGACTCAAGGATTGGACTCGAATTACTTAATTGAAGCGCATGTTCACATTCATCTTTAAGTTCAACTTAAGGTAATGGATAACTTGCCAAACATCAAGATTTGATTTTGGTCAATGTTTTTCATTGAAATTTCAATAAAAGGAAAACTAACAAAATTTGAAGAGGAGATTACAAGTAATTAAAAGAAAAATTACAAGTAGATCTCCTCTGAGATTTCTGAGAAAGTGTGCCAGTGGGGGTCTGATCAGCGCACGATCACTTTGTCCCGTTGACGATGCGAGCGATCGATCTTCGAATTCCACTGCTTAGGAATTCCTTCCTGCCTGGTTCTGGAGATTCTTTGAAAAAGGAAGGTATTGAAGTATCAACACCTTAAACTTAAAGAAGTAATTCTCTGGCGCTTCTGAGAAACAAGGAAAAGTTAGCCTTATTAGCTCTCGTAGTGCCTTCCTACCTCTCTTGTTCTGCTCTCCTTTTGATTTCCTCTCTTGATCTCCCCTCCCCCGAGCTCATTCTCAGATGAGCTATTTATAGGCTCTGGAGGGTTGTGACTGCCCCTAATTTAACCATGACTGATAACAGTCGGCTAATCTTGTGCCGAGGGCTTTTTTGAGCTTCGTGTAAGGCTATAATGCTCGCACTAGACTAAATGTGAGCCGCATGCAAGGCTAGACAAGCTCGCGAGCCTAAAAATGGCCCCAGCCGTTCCACTGAACAGGGCCATTCCACTGAACGTGGGGTGAAGTAGACGGGTATAACCGCCCACTTAAAGTGGTATTAACCCCACTAACGTAGTGAGATTAGCACTAAATACTAGGTCAAAGGTTTGACCTGGCCAGCCCTCTTGTAGAGGCGTAGAAAGCCTCAATGTAGCCTCACGCAGGGCTAGATTTATTCCGCACGCGGGGCTAAAAGTTCTTAATCAGAGCTGTCACGGCTTCGGCAAAGCTAGAAAAATAGCCTTGTGCGGTTATGTTGAGCTTCAGGCGAAGCAAGCACTAGGCTCATTACTGAGCTTCGAAGGCCTTCAAGGCGAAGCTAGATAATTTAGCCTCTAGAGTGAGGATAGCACCTTGGGCTCACGCGAGGCTGAGTATTGAGCTGACTCAACCTCAAAAAGCAGTATTTGACATGTTGTCTGCTTCACTGGATCAGCGGAGCCTGAGCATCTGCTTTGTCCCTCGGGTTGTGTTGAGTTGGTTATCAGCTTATCCGCGGCTTGTCTTTTGTAGATGTCGACAAGTTGGACATCGTTCTGACCAGTTGATAAGCTGTATGAGAGTTTGTCTTTTTAATGTGTCAAAAATCCCCTTCAAAATTTTTGTAAATCTGTAATGGGATGGATCGGATTTCGAAATACTTTGAATTGCTTTGATTGATAATCAAAGCCTTGATGGTTAAGCTCAGCTTCGCCTTTAGGACTGAATTTTAGTCCTGCTTCTAGGCTGAAATAGTCTCGCTTTTGGGTTGAAATAGGCTCGCCTCTGGAGAAGCCTCTCCTCTAGGTTTCTTTAAGCAACTCGCTTCAAAGCGAAGTTGGCTTGCTAGCGCTCCGTCAATGCTAGCCTCGCGCTTTGAGAATAGGCTCGCCTATGGTAGGAGGCTCGCCTTCAGTTAACAGGATCGCCTCTAGGGGGAGCCTTTCTTATGGAGTAGCCTCGTCTTCGGGCTCTTTTAAGCAACTTCCTTTCAAGGCAAAGTTGGCTTGTTAGCGCCAAGTCAGCGGTAGCCTTGCATGCGTTGTGAGGGGGCGCTCCCTTTCCCGAGGCCAAGCAGTCGAGTGCTTTAGCCCCGCGTACGCTTCAAAATCTGAAGCGCCATCGGCGAGGCTGCACTGTGGGGCCTATAAAAAGGACCCTTACAGTCCTCTTAAAGAGAATTTTCTTCTCTTCTTTCAGCGAACCTTCAACAGGGATCTTCTTCCCTCTCTTTCATTTTCAAACGACTTAAGATCATCGCCTTCTTTAGAGCAGCTCTATGGCGTCTTCTAATCGCCCGGGCAAGGAGGCAGAGGCCCCTGAGGAAACTTTTGTGCCGGTCGTTACTCGACCCATCTCCGTGAGTACTACTGCTTTTGTGATCTTACTATTTTTTGGTGATCTTTAGGGAATTATCTCCCCAATTTTAGCTTTAATAGCTAAATTTAGGGATTAGATTCCCTGAATCCTTTGTTTTCCAAAGGAAACCTTTTAACTTCTTGAAGAAGCTGGTACTTGCCTGGTTTAAGCAGAGTAATCTCTTAGGCGAGGCTAATCTTGCCATAGGCAAGGTTAAGTCTTGTTCTCATTAAGGCAAGTCTGGCCTTACCATTTAGGCAAGGTTGAGACATGGCCTTTTCAAGGCTAATCTAGCCTGGTCATTTAGGCAAGGCTAGAACTTGGCCTTTCTTAGGCCAGTTTAGCCTTTGTCGTATAGGCGAGGCTAGAGTTAGGCCTCTTTTAGGCCGGTTCTGCCTTGTCATATAGGCGAGGCCAGAACTTGAACTCTTTTAGGCCAGTTTAGCCTTGCCATATAGGCGAGGTTGGAATTTGACCTCTTTTAGGCCAGTTTAGCCTTGCCATATAAGCGAGACTAGAACTTAGCCTTTTTCCCTATTTGATATAGCCAGCCAAAGGTTCATGTATTTTCTCCAATTTATTAACAAATTTTCCCTTTTGGCTCCTTGCAGTTCACTATGCGCCAGAATCGTCGAACAACTTGTTTGGGACAGTCAGAGGATGGACGGGCGTGCATTTTCAGTTCGAGGATCAGACTTCCCTTTTTAGTGAAAGGAGTTCAACAGAGAGAGATGCGTTAATCCTCAAAGCTGACGAGCATGTATATTGATCACTGCTTCGCTCAAAGACCATAGTCGGACAGTGCACCGAAAATCGGAGTTCATGTTTGGGGATGCGACACTGATACTAATAAATAACTGATAGCCGAGGAGGGCCAATGGATTTTCAGTATGAAAGGCGAGAAGTACTATCTTCCATCAAGCAGGCGACACTTCCACTCTCGTACTTCCAATCAGTCACCGTGCCGCGGAAGATGAAATGGGCGGTGACTCGATTCACTGACTCCGTCCACATCGGGGTCTTAACACTGAGTGGTTATAACCAATGTGTATCTCCTAGGGCCGTACTTGGCATACATCCTAGGAGGGTACGACAAGAGCTTCCCGTAAGAGAGAATCCGGCGATGGCCCAGACTTTTCTGAACCAGTTCATTAAAGTTAAAGGCAACTATTTGGTGAGAGATTTCAGGGCTCCCGGCTGGGTACATCCTGCTCAGAAGCCGTGGTGGAGAGATTTGGCGCTTTATGTCTTAGAGCACTTTGAGACGGAACTAAAGAAAATTGGACCCCATGAAGCAGTTAGGGCCACCTGCCATGGGATGAAAATCAGTGTGCCTAACTTTTTTACCATCTTCGAATTGTACCGCCCAGCTACATGGACCTTCTTCACCCCTATTGGAGAATTAGAGTTGGCTTCATGAGATGTGGGAGATCTCTAATCTCCCGATGGGCTCACTGCCATGTGAGGAATATTTCCCTTGCGCGATGGAGTTGGAGCAGATGGAAAAGGACGACCCGGAGATATTTGAGACATATAGGGAATTAATGTGCCATTTCTACATCTGCCTGGATGTTCATAACACCCGTGGAAATGCAAACGGGATAAAAGTCTGGGCAAACTATCTGTTTCCAATTTTGGACGGTGCCCCTGAGGATGTCCAGTTCCCCACCCTGAAGAGGATATTCATCAGAAGATGGTATCCAGTGCTCACGAAGATGTCGTCCTAGAGGAGGACGACGGGATCTACGAGAAGCGTGACAGGTTCAAAAGCTTTCATCATCAGGCGAAGCACTCAATGTCTTGAAAGGCTGTCCTTGCTGGTTTCCTTTCGGTCTGGCTGAAGAAGTGTGTCATTCCGTCTCCTCCGTATGACGGGATCTTGTCGTAGGTGCTTCTCCCTGCGGTCCAGCTCGTTCATGGGAAGCCTCTTGGCCTACTTTCTGCTATGGTCTGTGGTATTTAGCGTGGTCTCCAAGCGCTGACGAGAGGTTTCTGCCGACCACCTGCTACCAAGAGGGTGAAGAGACAAATACTTCCTCATGACGGGCCCAACCCTAGAGTGGAGATGCCATACACCTATTTAATGGTATGGTTCGCGCTGCATTGTCTTGCCATTATCAAACCTGGGGAAGAGTCGCCTGAAGGTGTACACTTTTCGCATCTTCATCGCTTTGAAGGGTCACAGTGGCTGCGGACTTACATAGCAGGAGTGCGAAAACTGATACGTCGTTACGACACATACAGTCTATACATGTGTTTTTCCTCTATCCCCGGTGCTGGGTATGGCGAGGAATTTTTCGACATAAGTGAAGGGAGATCTTCCCTTGGGCAGGGAGTGTTCAAGTGGCTGGTGAGCATCCTCCCATTTTTTGGTGTATCGACGCGATGACATTTGTTACCTAGAGTCGTACATCCCCAGCCATTTTGCTCGTCAATTTGGGTATGATCAACTCTATATTGGGAATCCCAACCCTCGCCTGGCCTTCATGGGGAGTTTGAAAGACGGAGCCAGAGCCTGAAGGCACTTCATCATTGGTTGTACTGAGGCTAAGTTCTGCATGCCATACTTGACCCGAAATTTATTGACAACATTGGGATTTTGTCAATAGTATAGGACTTCCAATTCTAACTCATCAGAATTCAATATTAATTCAACTGGGACCAAGCTCATTTCCAAATGATTAAAGCGGAAGATCGTAAAGAAAGGTCAGGGGAAATGAGTTAGGGTTCCAGGTCTCCCGGAGTTTATGGATGAGGCTGATAGTGAAGCTTCAAATGCAGAGAGTTCTTGATTCGAGAAAGTTGGTGGTGGAGAAGCCGCACTCGAAGCTGCTAGCGAAGCAAGTAAGGCTCCTCTTGAGGAAGAGAAAGAAGAAGAAGACCACGACACGCATTTTAAGCGGAAGCGGAAGAAGCAAGAGTCGAAGGCCTGCTTTTAAAGAATTCACCAAGCAGAAGGCTACTCAGAAAAAATCTCATAAGAAGCAGGTGGTAAAGAGGGCTCGCCGAAAGACTTAAAAAGCTTCCGTTGCTACAGCGGGTGAATCGGCAGCGGAAGTTCCGCCTCCTCTGATTATCAGGTTGCCTAATCGGAAAGAGACTCCGAAGGTACCTGTTCAGGTTCCGGGTAAGCTTGATTTTCGTCACTTTCCTTCATATCTTTTTTTTTGCTTCTGCGATTAATTACTTTGTTTCTTAATCTCAGATGTAGGCAAGGAAACTCTGGTGAAGGAGAGGAAAAACTCGACGATCTCTTCACCTATAAAGAGGGGGATGAAGCGACTTATTTTGTCTCTGAAGGCCCTGGGGACCAGGAGCTAAATGTGGGGCCTTCCGGTGAAGCTGCTACCATTATGGAGAAGGCTAAGACTGCCCTTATCTCGGGGGACGAATCTGAAGATGTAGAGATCCTAGATTTCCCTGAAGGAAGGCAACCGATTGCTGAGCCCCTGTCGGAGAACCAGCTACTGGGAAGGCGCATTTTGAAATTGCACTAGGAGACTGGCCAAGGCTAAGTAGTCAGATGGATTTCCCTACCATCAAGGGGTCTTTAGCTGAACCTACTGTCACTGTGGTCACTTCTTACATGGAGACTGTATCTGCTGCGACGGTTAGCACCGGGAAGACTACAATTATCACCTCAGCTCCTCTAGGCATTGATTCAGCTGTTGACTTTGTATATGTTGTTATTTCTTTCTTTGACTCCAAAGCCTCTTTTGTAAGAACCTTAGGGCTAATCGTTCCCATTGCGGGGTCGGGGTCATCTCGAGAGAAGATAACTGCTCTCATCATATTGGACAGTGCGGGGGTCGACATTCTCTATCAAAGTATTATCAAGCGTCGACTCTCTTCCATTGGCTATTTGACAGTGACAGACGAGGCTGCATCTGTGCCTCCCGCCACATTAATGGTAGAGCAGTCTGGGATCAAGCTTGAGACTACTAGCTAGCCAGTTTCTGCTTCTTCCACGTCTCCAGCTCTGGTTACTACTGGTTTGGCAATGATTATGAGTTCGTGCTCTCTAGTGTTGGTGGTTGAGCCAGGACCTATGATCACCAGCTCTACTACTCTGGTAGCCAGTGCGCTCGTCTCCTTGAGTACCCTCCACGGTTGCTGTCTATCTCTTCTGCTCCGTTTACGGCTACCCCCGCGACACCTTCAACAATTGTGACCACTAAGCTCACTGAGACTTCCTCTACGAAGGTTACTCGCTCAGCTGGGAGTGATAGAGGTAGAAAAGGAGTTTGTGGCAGAGATAGTCGACACCTTCTACAAGTGTTTGAAATGATGTATCTCTCTGGTGTTGAAAGGTTCGACCAGTCCTTTTGAGTTTCTAAAGGTCGTCCTTACTCGGAACATCGAGACCATCAGGGACTTTGGGGGAACTGATCAGGCTACCTCTCTGGAGCTGATAGTAAAAGATCTCGAGAAAGATGTGGGCGAGTGGCATCGCCTGAATAGCTCAGATCTATCCTTACTTGTTGAAGATGAGGTCAAGGGTCTTTCCGACCATATGCACAAGACTTACACAGAGGCGCAATAAGCATTGAAAGCAGAGTCTCAGGGGTGAAAATCCCTGGAGGCTGAGAAGATTAAGATTGCTGACGCGATTGATGCTTCCAACAATGCCCTCGTTGACGCCAATGAGTAGCTTGAGAAGGCAGAAGAATTGATTAAAAGGGCCAATCTCCTTATATCTAGAGCCGGGCCAGTATGTGCGGAGGAAACTGCTCGGCTTGAACAGCTAAGTGCCCAGAGTGATCAGGTTCTCAAACTGGAGGTAGAGAAGAAGGCGGTGACGGCAGAAATGCAGGCTCGCTTGGCTCAGCTGGCAAACGTTTACCCGGAAGATCTGATATCGCAGGCTTTGGTTAAGGTGGAAGAGAGTAGGAAACAAAACTGTTTTCTCTTGAGAATAAACTCCTACCATACAAGATATCAGTTTAATGTATCTTCTATGTATCTCTCTTTTAAAATCAATAAAATATTTGCCTTTGACTCATTTGCTCCTCTTCATTTCTTCCTCCGTGTGCTCAAGTAATTACCCATGGGTAATATAAATCTCGTAAAGGAGAACGTGGTAAGCAAGTTCTTTTGAAAGAACTAAAACGGGTGAAAATTCATCTAGTTGAATTTCCGAAAAAATTACAAATGTGACTGAAATTATTCAGAGGTTAAGAACATGATAAAGTCAGTCAAATATAAGAGTCCACTGAGGATTAAAAGATGGTAGATTTAAGAATCCATTAGGAATCACTAAATCTGAAAAGATTAAGTCTGGTGATTCGTCAGTTCAGAGGTGATAAACTGGACATAACTGATTAGAGATCATCAGACGTGAAATTTTTTGTTCAGAGGTGACAAACTGGATATAACGATAAAGAAGGGTAAAATTTGTACAATCATCGGTTCAGAGGTAACGAACTGAATATACCGATAAATTACCAAACAAGGAATGTTTACTGTTCAGAGGTGACGAAATGGACATAGCAGTAAACGAAAAGAGAGACTTGGTTATCTGTCGGTTCAGAGGTGATTGACTAGATATGACTGATTGAGAAGCCACCAAGCTTGAAATTTTGTCATTCAGAGATGCTAAACTAGACATGATGACAAAATGAAGGCGAACCCAGTTTTAGGGACTCGTCTATTCAGAGGTGATAAACTTGACATGATAGATTAAGACACACTAAACTCTGAATCCGCTGCCAGAGGTAGTCGTATTAACTTAGCAGCTAGCCCACTAGTGACTGTAAAGATGAATTAGATCTGGGCACCGGTAGGTTCAGAGGTAATATGGACATGACTAACTAAGAGACACTAGGCTCGCAATTCGCTGTTCAGAGGTGGTCCTATTAACATGACAGGAAGAACTCCCGGCCCTGATAGGGGAAAGGAGAACAAAATTATGGACTCGTCTGTTCAGAAGTGTTAAACTGGACATGACAGTTTGAGCACCATAAAAGGGGAGATCTAGGCATCGTTGGTTCAGATGTGATTGCTTGACATGACCGATTGGGAGTTACTAGACTCAAATCCCCACCGTTCAGAGGTAGCAAACTGAACATAACGGCAAAGGAGTAGTCCCTACTGAACTGGAAGATGAGACTTGGCTATCTGTCAGTTCAGAGGTAGCATGGACATAATCGATTGAGAAACCACCAAACTCAGGATTTCTACTGTTCAGAGGTGACAAGCTGGACATGACGGTAAAAGAAGGGTAAAATTTGGACAATCATCAGTTCAGAGGTAACGAACTGAACATAACCGATAAATTACCAAATAAGGAATGTTTATTGTTCAGAGGTGATGAACTGGACATAAAAATAAATGAAAAAGTGAGACTTGGCTATCTATCAGTTCAGAGGTGATTGACTGGATATGACCGATTGAGAAGCCACCAAACTTGAAATTTTGTCATTCAGAGATGATAAACTGGACATGATGACGGTTTTAGGGACTCATTTATTCAGAGGTGATAAACTGGACATGATAGACTAAGGCACACTAAACTCTGAATCCGCTGTCAGAGGTAGTCGTATTAACTTAGTAGCTAGCACACTAGGAACTGTAAAGGTGAATTGGATTTGGGCATCAGTAGGTTCAGAGGTAAAATGGATATAACTAACTAAGAGACACCAGGCTCGCAATTCGCTGTTCAGAAGTAGTCGTATTAGCATGACAACAAGAACTCCCGGCCCTGAAGGGAGAAAGGAGAACAAAATTATGGGCTCATCTGTTTAGAGGTGTTAAACTGGACATGACAATTTGAGTACCAAAAAAGGAAAAATCTAGGCATTAGTCGGTTCAGAGGTGATTGACTGGACATGACCGATTGGAAGTTACTAGACTCAAAGCCCCGCCATTCAGAGATGGCGAACTGGACATAACAGTAAAATAGTAGTCCCTACTGGACTGGAAGATGAGACTTGGCTATCTGTCGGTTTAGAGGTAACAAGGACATAATCGATTGAGAAACCACTAAGCTCAGGATTTCTACCGTTCAGAGGTGACAAGCTGGATATGACGATAAAAGTAGTTCCGCAGGGGAAAATAAGATTTGATTATGAATTCTGTGGGGCAATTGGTATTTCCTTGGGAAATCATTTGAAAAAAAATTATCAAAGGTATATTGTTAACGTGACAACCAGGAAAATCCATTGAGGACGTGAAAAGGAAAATAATAGACTTAGATAGGAGTCTACCAGAATCTCACTGGGAAGTTTGAAAATGAATCTCATAAGAGATTATATGTCAGAAGCAATCATTAACGTGACAAAAAGAACTCCGTGGGGATTTAGAGATAATCATTAGCGTGATAACTAAATCCCTCGCAGGGGAATTTGAAAGGAGATTTTGTCAAAAGTGATCGTGACAACTTCTCCGCTTGGTGATTGTTAAAGCAACTTGTCAAAGGTGTGATGTTAACTTGACAAGGATTTATTTACTGTTAGAGGTGTTTGAACATAACAACAACTTGAGTGGATTTCGATCTGCTGGGGAATAGATCAGTCTCACTATCAGAGGTTTAATGTTAACATGATAGGTTTGACTTCTGATTCATTTAGTTGGGGAAATGAACTAAATGAATATTATTTTGTGTGGTCTTACCATTCTATGGACAGAAATTGGTAAGAGATTTTGGAGGAGAATCAAATGGGATCAGGTTTCTTAGGATTTTTAGCAAACCCTCAGCTGTCAACGAATTTGGTATGCCTTTACCAACCACCGTTTGAGTTGGGCTAGGCATGCTATTCCCCTCAGCATGAAAAGTTATCGAGAATTTCTATTGGACTTAAGAGCCAATATTTTTCTCTATCCTTAGCCGTTTGAGGGCGTAAGATTTTGATAATGACAAAGCTAATACTCAGCTAGCTTGCCTTTATTAGCCCAACTCTGTTGAGGATTCGATTATGTTCTTATGCACCGTTCATCTTGACCAGCTTCTTATATGCCGATTAGAACTCTTAACCAGCTTCTTATGTACTGATTAGTGCTTCAGCGATGTTTTATCATTGATTCTAGTCCACTTGTCGCTGAATAGTTGTCGATCAATAAGGACTATTATGCTCGTGTTGAGCAGGAATACAGTCATCTGCCATCGATTGATGAAGACTATTATGCTCGTATTAAGCGGGAACGTAGTTGACTGCTATCGATCGGTGAGGACTATTATGCTCGTGTTAAGCAAAAATATAGTCATCTGTTGTCGATCGATGAGGACTATTATGCCCGTGTTGAGCAGTAATATAGTCAACTGTTGTCGATCGGTGAAGACTATTATGCTCATGTTGAGCAGGAATATAGTCGACTGCCGTCAATCGATAGTTCCGTTGTAGGGGGAATATATCCGATGCTAGCATCATATATACTTGACCCTCATATATACTTGACCCAATGACCAGAGGTTAAATGTTAACATGATCATAACGAGTACTTATCTAATCAGAGGTGAGGTGTTAACGTGATCAAGGATAGTACTTTTTTAGGAATTTACCATTAACCGGCATCATGAGTGTGTCGCCATCTGGAGTTGCTAGGCGATAGGCCCCATAGACTATTTCTATCATGAATGACCCTTCCCATTTGGGTTGAAATTTGCCTTTAGTTTTGTGTGTCATGACCAAGGGTCGTCTGACGGCTAAAACCAAGTCTCCTTTCTAGAATACCCTCTTTAACTTTCTTATTGAAGACTTTTGAGATCCAAGCTTGGTACAACTCAATGCGTTATTGAGCCTGTAGTCATTTCTTGTCCAGAGCTTCGAGTTCTTGAAGGCGTAACTGATCATTGTCTTCCTTAGTCATTTTGGTTGCTAAGGCGACCCGTAGCGACGGCATCTGAATCTCTAGAGGTATGACTGCCTCACACTCGTATACCAAAGAAAAAGGCGTGTTGCCTGTTGAGGCTCAGATTGTAGTTCGGTAGGCCCAAAGACATTCACTGAGCTTCTCATTTCAATCTCGTTTGTTTGATGAAACGAATTTCTTGAGTAGCTTAACAATTGTCTTGTTGAATGCTTCTGCTAAACTATTAGCAGTAGGGTTATAAGCAGTTGAAGTCACATTCTGAATCCGGTACTTATCGCAGAGCCAATAGAACGATTGACTTGCGAATTGGGGACCATTGTTGTGAATGATCCGTTTGGGGACACCAAATCGGTGGATGACATGATGTTTGATGAAGTTAACCACATTGGTGGTTTTAACGTCAGCGAGCGAGACAACATCTGCCCACTTTGAGAAGTAATCAGTTATTGCAAGGAGGAATTGATGACTAGCTGACAGAAGACTGATTGGTCCTATTATATCAATTCCCCAAGCTTCGAATGGCCACGACGCAACAGTTAGGTAAAGTAACTCTGAAGGTTGATGTATGAAATCTACGTGGATATGACAGGCTTTACACTTTTGTGCATATTTGGTTGCATCAGCTATCATGGTTGACCAATAATAACCGAGTCTGTGCAATCGATCCTTAAGTTTCAGACCTGGTTGATGAGCCCTACATATACCATCGTATGCCTCTTTGATTACTTCTTGTGCCTCTGAATTGGATAGACAACAAAGAAGTATATCATCATATGAACGACGATAAAGCGTATTTACCAGTGCATCATAGTAAAACCGAGTAGACCTTCGTCGAACAGCCACTGCTTCCTTGGGGTCATCAGGTAATATACCGTGTAAGGCATAGTCAATGATTAGGAATCTCTAGTCCCTTGGTTCGAAGTTTGTCGAGGTTGTATTAACTTCGCTAACCTCTAAACCGTACTTCAAGCAGAAGAGATGACGGGTGGTCACTGTGAGATAGTAGCTTGTATCAACTGGTAAAGCCAGTGTAGCTGCTAGTGCCGCTAGAGCATCTGCCTTTGTATTTTGGAGGCGGGATACATGACTGATGTAGAAGCCTTCAAATGTATTAGCCAACTGAATGGCTGCATGATGATAAGGTACGAGGTCTTCATGGCAGACCTCATATTCACCCTTAACTTGGTTAATGATCAACTTGAAATCGCCATATGCTTCAAGATATTGTACCCCCATCTATTGAGCGAGGTGGAGGCTAATGAGCAAAACATTGTACTCAGCACGTTATTCGGACAAGGCTCTGTTAACGAGAATGCACGAGGGAGGACGTGATTCCCAAGTGAGATAAATACCACCCCCACTCTGGCGACGACCTTGCCTTTTAGTCCGGTTCTTGATGCACCATCAAAGAACAACTGCCATACATCATCGCTTGAAGTTATGTTGACTTTGATAACTTCATCCGGAATATCTTCATGTAGTTTTAAAGATTCTGAAACTGGTGAGCTGCCAGGAAGTTCGTGAGAGCCTGACCTTTGATGGCCTTCTGGATACGAATGTCATATCATATAGGGACAGAAGCATGGCCCAATTAGCCAATCTAGAGTTCAAAGAACATATTTTTGTCATAAGAATCCGAAGAGGATTGACTCTTGAGACGACATGAATAATCTACCCGACCAAGTAATGTCGCATCTTCAGATGACAAAGACAAGAGCGAGACACTCCTTTTCGACCTGGTTGTAGCGATTTTCTGAGCCAATCAAGGTTCTATTGAGATAGTAGATGGCCTGCTTGGCGCCTTCATCATTCTTCTGTGTAAGCAGAGCACCAAAAGAATGGTCCATGGCCCCTTACATATAGTAAGAATTGTTTTCCCGCAACATGAGATACTAGGACCGGAGGCTTAGTGAGGTATGTTTTGATATCCTCAATGCATTTTGACAAGCATCATCCCAGACAGAAGATATGCCTTTCTTCATTAGGCGCATGAATGGTTGACAGCGACTCGACAGGTTTACAATAAACCTTCGAATGTAAACCAACCTGCCTTGAAGACCTCGGAGTTCATTTAGATTCTTTGGAGGCTGCATGTCCTGAATAGCTTTGATCTTGTCCGGATCAAGATGAATTCCTTTGGATATAACAAAGAATCCCAATAACTTTCCACTTGAAACTCCCAAGAAAGACTTTGTCGGATTCATTTTTAGCTGGTGAACCCGCATGAGATCGAACATTGTTCTCAAATCATGGAGATGGCTGTTCTTGGCGCGACTTTTGATTGCAATTTCGTCAACATAACACTCCACTGTTTTTCGTAAGTGATCACGGAAGATTGTGCTCATTGCACGCTGGTAGGTGGCATCTGCGTTCTTTAAGCCAAATAGCATAACCGTATAGCAAAACACACCCAATGGCATCCAGAATGATGTATGATTTTCATCATCTGAATACATCTTGATTTGATTGTATCCTGAGAAGCCATCCAAAAATGACATCCTTTCGAAACCACAGTTGTTATCAATCATGACATTCATGATGAGTAACGAAATTCGTATTTAGGACAGGCTATATAAAGATCACGAAAGTCAATACAGACTCGAATCTTTCCATTTTTTTTAGGGACGGGTATAATGTTAGCAACCCAGTCTGGGTGCTGCTCCTCTCGAATGAAGCCACATCCGATGAGTTTCTGAACCTCAGCTTCAATTGCCTCCATGATATCAGGTCGGAACCGTCGTTGTTGTTATTTGAATAGCTTAGCATCCGGCTTGATGTTGAGGTGATGCATTGCCACCTGAGGGTCGAGGCCAGGCATGTCTTCATAGCTCCAAATAAAGACATCTATATACTCCTTTATCAAGGCTATAAGGTCTTACTTCTCTTTTGGCGACAAACTTTCGCTTATAGAGATGAGCTTTGGGTTCTTTTAATCACCAACATCAATTTGAATCACTTTATCTTCTGTAGGAGGGTCGCGTTGTTCAAAATGCTTCTCCCATTGAAGATCTAATTATTGAGCACAGGGATCAGTGTCGAATGGCCCAATATCCTCTTCTGGTTACACCCGACTGATCGTGATTATGTGGACGAAGAGTTTCTTGAAGGTAACCCTCATGCTTACATCGGGTTCCCAACCCGATGAATACGAAGAATGTGATGACTAAGGTTTTTCAGATTTCAAATCCGAATAGATGGAGTGGTGTACCCCAATCCCTGCGAGTCTGATCGTAGTAGTTGGCCGATTTTCTTTTGGTACGAAAGGTTATAGAGGGATGCGTAGTCCTCTTCCAAAGTTCAGGCCTTCGCCTCACTGTAAGTCGTATCTCATTTCTTTCATCATAATGTGTTGACCGTGCATAGTGAAAGAATTGTGGGGGCTCCAAGTCTTCATCTGAGTTGTTGGATGGAGTAATCCAATGTCTGACTCTGCCAAATATAATAGGTGACTGGTCCTTCTTAGAAGATGGGAGTACAAATACAGATCCATTATTCTCTTCTATATGCATGCATGCCATTGACATAGGCAGAGGCATGTATAGGGGGCTCATGTCAATAGGACCATATACATCATCACTGTTGGCCCAGAGGCCCTTCACTCTAGTTTAGATGATGATTAACTCATGTAGTTATTGTTTACTAATAATCTTGTGATATTTAGTTTCAGATATTTGATCAAGATATTAGTAGGTGATTAGCTTCAACAAAGGTGTTTTGGAGCTTTCACATGGTGATTCAAGAGCTCGTGCGTCAAGATCGCATCTAACACTCGGTTGGAGTCAAGCTCGTTGGATCGTGTTTAGATCGAGTCGACTTGGAGACGGAGTTCTACAAGAAGACATCGGTTTGTTTATTTTAAGATTTTGTTTAGATCATTGTAAAGATTAGACAGTGTTGATATGCTCAAGTTCACATACACACACTTGTTTTAAAGTATCATGTTTTGTTTTCGGTTTAAACCGGTTTTGGATTTCTAGTTTAAATATATGATTTTCATGAATAGATAGAATCAAAACAAGTTTACAAGTTTTAATGTATATTAGATTTGATCTATATACATCTATACTTTATCTACTTAGAAAAACTTACTTTGATAGTCTATTTCATGAGTTGGAGTTTTGTATTTAAACAAAACTTATTTTTGTATTTAATGTCAAAAACATAGATATAATATTTTTCATGCATATTGGATTCTATCCATATACTACATGCATAAAAGTTGTTTCAATATCATGTTTTTGTATTTACATGTGTTTTGGAAAAATCGGATTTCCATTTCAAAGTTCGGTTTTTGGAAAATACGATTTTTGTATTTAAGGCAAAATTTTAAGAACACAAAATGATTCAAATTGTTTATAATATGTGTTGAATTTTACTCACACATATTTGTATTTCAAAGATCTTATAAGAACTGATTTTTGTGAAATTTATGTGATTTTATGGGATTTAATTGAAATCAAAAACCCAAGTTTTCAATCCCTATATTGTTGGACCAGGCTGTCTGCCGGTCGACCTGACCGGTCGACCGAGGCAGAAGTCGGTCGACCGGTCCGGTCGACCGACGTGCACAGACGTGCACGCAGCCCAGGCTAGGAGGCCGGTCGACCGGGTCGGTCGACTGCCAGAGAGCTTCTGCTCTCTGGAAATGGCCCCGGTCGACCGGAAGAGAGCTCTGCTCTCTGTTTCTAGTTTCTGGTTGATCGGTCGGTCGACCGGTGGCTCAACGGTCATAATTATGACCGTTGGCCGGTCGACCGCCCGGTTGACCGGAAGGGCAGTTTTACCCTTTGCTAGACTGCCAGCGAGCAGAATTTGTTGGGGCTATAAATACCCCACATTTGAGCTGGTTTTAGATAACAATTTCAAGAGCAAATTTTCTCATCTTTAGAAGTATTTTAGCTACAAGTTTTAAAAAGTTTTTGGGTTTAAAAGATCAATCTTTATTTGTTTTTAAAGTGTTGAAAATTTCAAAGAAAATAGTCTTTTAGGAATTGGTTTTTGATCTAAATTTCTATATCTATTTGGAGATTTTCCCAAGTGATTTTCTTTGTTCAAAACACTTTATTTTCTCACACTTGAGCTTATCTATCCTATCTATTAGGATCTATTTTGTGGGAAAATTGGTTTGTGGTTGAGAGAGACCACCAAGTGTTGTAACCCTCCTTACTTTGTGACATCCCTCTAGTGAGAGGCGATTGTGTTGATATCCCTCTAGTGAGAGGTGATTGTGGAGGTCGTGTTGGAATCCCTCTAAGTGTAGAGGTGATTGTTGGTTTGTTGGCTAAGTGCCTTATCCCTCAAGTGTGAGATGATTGTTATTTGGCTTTGAGCCTTATCCCTCAATTGTGAGGCTGATCTTGTGCTGGCTTAGTGCCTTGCCTCTAAGTGTAGAGGTTGTATTTGTTTGAGAGAGGAGTTGTGTACTCTTATTTGTATTTGCCCAAATCCTCAGTGGAGGTTCCCTGTGTGGGAAGTCCTGTGTGGACGATTTAGTGGAAATCTTTCTGTGTGAAGGCAGGGACGTAGAGCTGGGTGCTCGAACCTCGAAACATATCTTTGTGTTTGCGTTTGATCCACTTTCTCTAACTCTCTCCCCCTTACATTGTACATTGTTCATATTGTTCATATCATTACATGCTTGGTTTGATTGTGTGCCCATACTTGTGTTCAACCAAGAGAACTTCATATAGCACCTCAGCTCTTATTTAGAGGAATTTAGAGGAGATAGTTCAGAGCCCTTTATCGGAAATTCGGCTACACTCTTTGGTTACACTTAGTGTGTTGCATTTAGATTTTAATTCCGCATTATTTGTCATTAGATTAGCCATACACCTATTTACCCCCCTATAGGTGTACTTTCAATTGGTATCAGAGTCTACGCTCCTGATATTAGGTTTAACCACCTAGGAGTGAGATCTTGGTTGCTAATCTAGTTTTTGCATTTGCACACATACTTGTTTACACACACTCATGGACTTCATAACCCCTCCCATGTTTGATGTTTCCAACATTGACATGTGAAAATTTAGAATGAGTATGTACCTAAAACCCTAGGTTTGCATGTTTTTCTTGTTGCTACCAAGAAATCCTATCTTGGTAATAGCAAACATATAGAGGCCAATGCACAAGCCCTTGAGGTACTTAGGAGTACTCTAAGCAAAGAATATTTGTGTTTATTTTCTCATTGTGATTTCGTCTTTACAGTGTGGAACACCTTGACCTCTCCCGCACTACAAACGCCAAACATTGTGGAGGAGGAATCTAGTGAAGGAGAATCCGAATAACAATGCTACATGGTCCAAGGGAATAACTCCCTTGAGGTAAATTCGGAAACTCAACTAGATGATTGTGCTAGTTCTTCCGGCGATGATTATTTGATGCCGATGCTTTAAATGAAGAACCTTCCATTGTTTGTGAAAAATTATTAGAAAAATATAAACTCTTGAAAAAGAAAAGTTTTGCATTAAATAAAGAAAATGAGGATTAATTTCAAAACTTGATGTGCCTTTGCAAGAGAAGATTGAGATTTCTAATGAAAGGGACTCATTGAAATCCCAACTTGAACTTGCTCTAAATGAAAACAAGATTTTGAAAAATAAAAATGATTGTAATGATGTTTTGAAGAAAATGAGACTTTAACTTCAAAACTTGATTTTGTTTTAAAAGAGAATAATTCTTTGAAAAACAGAATTGACTTGATTTCAAAAGAATTGGAAGATAGCTTAAATGAAAATAAATCTTTGAAAAATGATTTATCTTCTTATGTTTGCCATGCTAGTATAGCTTCACCACCTAGTGTATCTATTGCATGCACCACCTCTTCTTCTATAATTGAAAATGATATATGTATGTTAAAGAAGAGTGTTGATTATCTGGGCTCCACTTTGAGCCAATGTGCCATGAACCACACACGATTGGAATCCACGTTTCGAAAGAAACAAGTTTCAAATATGCATGCACACAAATCACGGCATACACATACCCCTCACGTTCATACACATAACACAATGTATGCTCATGTGTACACTTGTACACATTGTGGACGTAAGAGCCACCTTGCAAGATTTTGTTATGATAGAGTACATAATGTAAATTTTGCAAATAGATTTGTTTGGGCTAGGAAAGGTGCTAACCCCTATGGACCCAATAGAGTATGGGTACCAAAAGCCACTCCTATTTTATTTGATGTAGGTGTGGGCTCTCACATGACGTGAGAGTTGTTGTTGCCTTGAGGTGGATGCATTCTGAGCTTAATGGTGACTATTTTGGATGCATCACTTTCAAGGGAAGGTTGGTGGGAGGACCACCATAGTTTGGAGATATAGAGATTTGCCCTCATGATTTTGGTAACGATCTCTAACTCCCATTTAATTTACATGCTTTTATGTTATTGATTTTTAGCATGTTTTGATTACTATGTTAAATGCCATGATATTTAGACTTGTGACATACATGCATGGTAATTGAGATACACCAATGTTCATATGGATCCATATCTAATGTTCTCACTTTAAATTAGCTATCGTGTATATCATAACTCTAAACATGTGCATTTAGCCTAATGATCATATTGGTTTATATTTTATTTTTATGCTTCATGATTTGATTACATGTTTAGATGTAATTTTTCATTAAAACTTGTGCATATGCTTGTACAACTAATGAGCCACAAATTGATTATTATATGTTTGTTCTTGATTGCTCATTTGTACCCATTAGATGTACTAGTATAGCCTAGTTTTGATGATTCATACATTTTGACTTGTATTCCCTATTTTTGGACATGTTTTTCATGATAATGTGTTTTAGCTTCATGTATATGCTAATTTTGTCAAAACTTCAAGATATATATGTATACCCTTGAGTCATTTGCCTTTCATGCAATATTCTTTTATGGACTCAATTGTGTTTAGATATGTATGTATACTTTTAGTTTAGACTAAACATACATATACCTTGAAGTAGATTTAGTTTTAATGATTTTTATAAAAAAATTTCATATTGAGCTTAATAGCCTTATTCCATGATTTTGTTGATTACATGACTTTGTACACTCACATTATTTAATGTTTACTCATGATTTATTTTCACGAGATTATATGTGCTACATAAACTTTGAGTGTTGATTATGTGATTTTCATATTTTCATAGAAAATATTCTTGTTTTATTCCTTACTTGAAGGATTTCGTACTAGTTTTCAAGATTATCATAAAACTAGTTGCGTTTTTCTTCATTTTGGAAGAATTTTTAATTGTGCTAATATTATTTTCAAACTTATTTTTGAAAACCCCTTCCATCTAAGGGCGATTGGATGGGCGACCATGCCTTATATGCTCTTAATTGAAAATCTATTTAAACATGTGCATAAAAGGGAGGTAGTATGAGTTATACACTTGATTCTCATCATATTTTCAGTTGGTATCCTAATTGAGTTGTATACTCATCTTTGGTTTTCTATATATGTATGTTTTAAATCTCAAAAAGTATCAATTTCTATTGGTATTTACTTTTTCATACATATATACATATATATATATATATATATATATATATATATATATATATATATATATATATATATATATATATAAATGATTTGATTGTGCTTACTATATCTTTACATCTTAAAGCACAAATTATATTTATGCTAAGCTTGATTTACTCCTTAATGACTATTAATTTTCAAATTGGTGTCTTATACAAGCTTATGCATTATTTTCATTGGTATTTCATAAAGGCGGAGAAAACTTCATGTTTTAGTTTTCGATCGATTATATTTTCAATTGGTATCTTACTCCCACTCTTTATGATGAAAAATGATATGATTTGGTATATTATTTTTCAATTGGTTTCCTATACTCTTAATGAAAAATATTTTAATTTGGAATATGCTAACATTTTCAATATTGGCATCAAAAATATTAAATTGGCTTTATTCTGAAATTTGGTATCTTTATTGCAAAATGGATTGTTTAACCAAATAGTTGGTTTGTTTTTCAATTGGTATCATATTTCATTTTAAATTGGTATCTATATTGAAGTGAGTTAATTTTATATAAAAATATTTGGCTTTCACTGTCAATTGATATCAAAATTACAAAATATTCTCATTTGGTATCAAAATTACAAGATGTTTACAATTGGTATCAAGATTCTAAATACATATATATTTCTATTGGTATCAAAAACATACAATGTTTCATTTTCTATTAGTATCAAAAATTTACAAGATATTTTCAATTAGTATTTTTTGGTATCTTAAAAATTTTTGTTTATTTTCAATTGGTATCATAAATTGGTATTAAATTTTTTGATATTTATTGCTTATATGCAAGGGAAGCTTAACATCTTCTCTATATATATATTCATGTTGAGTGTATCTCATATTGAGGAGCTTGACCGCTCTTCTTTATGTCTTACACATGTGTAGAGGGAGCTTCACATCTCCTTTTATACATTGTATATTATGCTTTATGTGGTTAGGGTTTGATCATCTCTTTTCATATAAATGCATGTATGCAGGGGGAGTTAACTTCACGTCTCTCCTCTTCATGAATGTATATAGCATATATACCTTTATTGTTCTGATTTATACACAAAGGAAGAAAAATATTATTTATGCCTTTAGTGTTTGCACCCCTTTGTTAATGAATTGACAAAATGGGAAGAGATATTTTGGAGTTTTATATATGCATGTTTACTTCATGTTTACTATGCATGTTTGTTTGTTTACTTCATGTTTAATATGCATGTTTGTTTGATTTGTTTCTTCTGCCATTGGTATCAAGAGCATCTTTTGTTGGTATCAAGAGCAGCATTTTGTTTAAGAATATTTTTATTTTAAAATTTGTATTAAGAGCATGTTTATTTCATTGGTATCAAATATCATGTTTATGCATATTTATGTTGAGCATTCATGGCATATCTTTATGTTTATTGCTATACATGAGTTAAGGGGGAGTTTCTATGAAGCTTAACTTTAATCCATGCATATATAACTCCATGAGTTTTATCATCATCAAAAGGGGAAGATTATTAGCCCAGATGCCCTCCACTCTAGTTTTGATGATGATTAACTCATGTAGTTATTGTTTACTAATAATCTTGTGATATTTAGTTTCAGATATTTGATCAAGATATTAGTAGGTGATTAGCTTCAACAAAGGTATTTTGGAGCTTTCACATGGTGATTCAAAGCTCGTGCGTCAAGATCGCATCTAGCACTCGGTTGGAGTTAAGCTCGTTGGATCGTGTTTAGATCGAGTCGACTTGGAGACGGAGTTCTACAAGAAGACATCGGTTTGTTTACTTTAAGATTTTGTTTAGATCATTGTAAAGATTAGATAGTGTTGATATGCTCAAGTTCACATACACACACTTGTTTTAAAGTATCATGTTTTGTTTTCGTTTTAACCGGTTTTGGATTTCTAGTTTAAATATATAGTTTTCATGAATAGATAGAATCAAAATAAGTTTACAAGTTTTAATGTATATTAGATTTGATCTATATACATCTATACTTCATCTACTTAGAAAAACTTACTTTGATAGTCTATTTATATGAGTTGGAGTTTTGTATTTAAACAAAACTTATTTTTATATTTAATGTCAAAAACATAGATATAATCTCTTTCATGTATATTGGATTCTATCCGTATACAACATGCTTAAAAGTTGTTTCAATATCATGTTTTTGTATTTACATGTGTTTTAGAAAAATAGGATTTCCATTTCAAAGTTTAGTTTTTGAAAAATACGGTTTTTGTATTAGAGGCAAAATTTTAAGAACAAAAAAATGGTTCAAATTGTTTATAATATGTGTTCAATTTTACTCACACATATTTGGATTTCAAAGATCTTATAAGAACTAATTTTGGTGGGATTTATGTGATTTTATGGGATTTAATTGAAATCAAAAACCCAAGTTTTCAATCCCTATATTGTTGGACCAGGCTGTCTGCCGGTCGACCGGACTGGTCGACTGAGGCAGACGTGCACGTAGCCCAGGCTGGGAGGCCAATCGACCGGGTCGGTCGACCGCCAGAGAACTTCTGCTCTCTAGAAATGGCCCCGGTCAACCGATAGAGAGCTCTGCTGTCTATTTTCAGTTTTCGATCGACCGGTGGCTCAACAGTCATAATTATAACCGTTGGCCGGTCGACCGGAAGGGCAGTTTTGCCCTTTGCCAGACTGCCAACGAGCATAATTTGTTGGGGCTATAAATACCCCACATTTGAGCTGGTTTTAAACAACAATTTCAAGAGCAAATTTTCTCATCTTTAGAAGTGTTTTAGCTACAAGTTTTAAAAGAGTTTTTGGGTTTAAAAGATCAATCTTTATTTGTTTTTAAAGTGTTGAAAATTTTTAAAAAAAATAGAGTCTTTTGGGAATTGGTTTTTGATCTAAATTTCTATATCTATTTGGAGATTTTCCCAAGTGATTTTCTTTATTCAAAACACTTTATTTTCTCATACTTGAGCTTATCTATCTATCCTATCTATCAGGATCTATTTTGTGGGAAAATTAGTTTGTGGTTAAGATAGACCACCAAGTGTTGTAACCCTCCTTAGTTTGTGACATCCCTCTAGTGAGAGGTGATTGTGTTGATATCCCTCTAGTGAGAGGTGATTGTGGAGGTCGTGTTGGAATCCCTCTAAGTGTAGAGGTGATTGTTGGTGTGTTCTCTAAGTGTCTTATCCCTCAAGTGTGAGGTGATTGTTGCTTCGCTTTGAGCCTTATCCCTCAATTGTGAGGTTGATCTTGTATTGGCTTAGTGTCTTGCCTCTAAGTGTAGAGGTGGTTGTACTTGTTTGAGAGAGGAGTTGTGTACTCCTACTTGTATTTGCCCAAATTCTCAGTGGAGGTTCCCTGTGTGGGAAGTCCTGTGTGGACGATTTAGTGAAAATCCTTCTGTGTGAAGGCGGGGACGTAGAGCTGGGTGCTCGAACCTCGAAACATATCTTTGTGTTTGCGTTTGATCCACTTTCTCTACTCTCTCTCCCTTACATTGTGCATTGTTCATATTGTTCATATCATATATATGCTTGGTTTGATTGTGTGCCCATACTTGTGTTTAACCAAGAGAGCTTCATATAGCACCTCAACTCTTATTTAGAGGAATTTAGAGGAGATAGTTCGGAGCCCTTCACTGGGAATTCGGCTACACTCTTTGGTTACACTTAGTGTGTTGCATTTAGTTTTTAATTCCGCATTATTTGTCATTAGATTAGCTATACATCTATTCACCCCCCCCCCCTCTAGGTGTACTTTCAATCACAACACAAAGAATAATCGAAATTGACATTTTTATTAAGGATCCATTTAGCGCCATTATCGACAGAGTTATTATAAGGATCATCCAGATATGCTATAACTGTTTTCTCATTAAAAAAACTGTTGGATCTTCTTCTGATTTTGAGTCTGCCTCGTTGCCACTTTCGATGTCGTCAGGAAACGATTTTTTTATCACTTTACCATTCTCTTTATAAAGTAGGGAATCGGTGAAGTAGTTTTCTACCCCTTTGAATGATTGCATTTCTGCGAACATCGTCCTAACCATTGCCTTATCGTCCACATATTTGAAGCATTGATGGAGTGTGGAAGGCACAATCCAGTTAGCATGGATCCAAGGTTACTCGAGCAAAAGGTTGTAGGACTTGTCGGCGTCAATGACGTAGCACGTCACTTCTAATTTCAAGTCTCCAATTTTACACCGGAGACAAATCTTGCCCAAAGGATGATAACTCCTGGCGTTGAAGCCATAAATGGTTGTAGTCGTGGTTGACAACTTACTCAAGTGGGATATTGAGAAAATAAAGCAGTCTCTTGGGAATAATGCTTAAAGTGGACCCAGGATCAACTTGTATTCTCTTGATATGTGTAGACCCAATGTATCCTGTATAATACAAGGGCCTATCATGTCAGTTTTCTTTGAGGAGCATATCTTCGGGGGTGAAGGTGATGCAAGGCACTTGCTGTTGTACCAAATTCCGAATCAGTAAGAGCATCGTGAGTGCCTCTCTTGTCTCCTTGGAGAGGCGGAGTAGCTCATGCAGATTAATACGAGCTGGGATATTGGCCAATTGTGCCAATATGTCAAAGTGGAAGGGAGTATTGAGTCCTCTGGAAGGATTCTTCTTCAAAGATTCATCAAAGCGAATCTCCTTCTGCTTTTCTTTATCCTTTGGCGTTAGGGCCTGGACAGGTGCAGCGATTCCTGACGTCATTGGTTGGGATGCTCCATCAGGTGTCTGGTCATACTGTCGCAACTACTGTTTACCAGATTGTGTACCCACCAGCTGCGATGTGGTAGGCTGTGCTGCTAAGGCAGGCTTCTCTCCCTCTGAGTCGCTGAAAGAGGCGGCAGTCACAAAGTCATCATCTACCACGAGGGAGACGACAATGCATGACTTTCCTTTGAGCTTGAGCTTGTTAGTATCCCATTGCTCATCTTTGACAATATCTGGGTGAACCCACATGATTTCTCCAGACTCTGTCGTGATCAGGATGAGGCACTTTGCTTTCTGTTGTTCAACTAGAGGGTTGATGAGATCCAATCGTGCCTTAGGGATTGGGACCAATCTTTCTTGGACAGTCATCTTCGAGAATATCCCGAAGTTAAGAGTTACCATGTTGGCAGTGACTTTATTTTGTTCTAATTTGAGAGACAGAACTCCAGCATCTACCAGGAGTTGGATCTTATCTTTGAGGACATAGCACCTGCTGGTAGGGTGATGTACCATCCTATGAAAGAGGCAGTAATTTGGATCAGTTGTACACCCCACTTCATTAGGTCGCCGAGCTTCAGGTAACTTAATCTTGTTACTCTTGTGTAGCAAATGAAAGATTGCCACCACCTGCTCATCTTTGAAAGAGTACACCTTTGGCGAGAATTTAAATTCCACATTGTCGTTGGTGTTACTCTTTTGCTTTGATTGTGCTGTTCCTGATAGCTCAATAGCCATGGTCTCTTTCCCCTTCGATTGAGAAGATTGGGGTGCATCACGCCCCATGGTGTTGACTCCTCACTTGTTTTTGGGGACTGAAGGCTCAAAATTTTTAGCCGATTTCTCGTCTACCTCAGCTTGCTCAACAAGCTCCATCCATATGTGGGCTTTGACAGCTCCCATACGAACTTCTATTTTGTCCAAGAAGTTATGCCTACATGTTTTGAGTAACATGGGTAACAGCATGCCTGCAGGGCACATGAGTGAGAGGTTACAAAATCTCTCAATGTATTCTCGCACAGATTCTCCTCCTTTCTGGACTGTTGAGAGGAGCTTGTCCATAGTCATCTCGGTATCATCTTTGTAGAATCGAGAGAGAAACTGAGTTTCTAGGTCAATCCAAGAATTGACAGAGCCGTTAGGAAGGCTCCTAAATCAGTCAAAGGCTACCCCTTAAGGGTGCCAATGAACAGTCTTGCCATGATGGCATCATTATCTATCACGTCACCGTTTTAAATCGGAAGTAATAGATATGTTGGTCGGGCGAGCCTTTGCCATCATATGTATGCAACGTAGGTGGCTTGAACTTCGCTGGGTATGGTACTGAATCCTACTCCAGCGGGTAAGGACAAGTCATCCCCACCTTCTTCAGTTCATCCCTTTGGGCTAGGGAAGCAATCTGAGCCTGGATATGCCTTTAATGACCTCGGCATCAATTGAGGAGCTTTTCTTCGACTTCTCAGTTTTAGGATGCTCATCATCGTTATGCTCCTCAATGTTATGATTGTTGCCGGTGTCATTGGTATTCCGGTTAGTCAAGAGCTGAGCGAGCATCTGATGTATGTTATCCAAGGCTTCTTGTTGAGCCCTGGAAGTCTGCTCTTGTGCCTCCATCCGCCGACGGAGGTCATCATTGTTGTCGATCATGTTAGCAGATACGACTCTTCGCACCGAGCTGATTGTGGCAAAAGAGGCATATCCGCTGGCTTCCTCCTCATCATTCGACCATTGAAAAATATTTCTTAATGGTGTAGGCGACACGGCTCCAGTTTACGAAGAAGGTTATCCATAATCATAGGGTATTGCTACCCTAGAGTGAGTACCGTGGAAGGTACCCTCTTGGTTCACCAGAACCTGACTCAAGTCGGGGCTATAGTCAGAGCCCGAGGAGTTGGCTAGAGGAGTAAAAGTTCCCCGTCTCCGTCTTCGGGACCAAAATTGATCCCTCCCTCTGCTTATCATGTTAACAGAGACAACTGCGAGATTGGTCACCTTCGTTGCTTTCTTTTTCCAGGGCTTGGCCTTCTCAATAGTTTGAGCCGATATTCGATCGAATATCGATCGATGACTTGGAGTAGCAGCTATTTGGACCTTTCCTAGGCAACAAAGGACGGAGTGTACCATCACAAGTTGACACCCTGTTTGTCTGCAGTGGGACGATGAGATGCGAGCGGGTTCCTCCGAGCAAAACTTTCACTTTGTGCTCAAATAATTTCTCGAGTCTGTGTTAATTGGACCCAATCTATCCATCACAGAGACCCGAGGAGACTGGAAGTTAGCCCTGTTGGGCTGAGAAGCCTTAGGCCTAACCTTAAAAAGGCTTTCCTTTTGACCATAGGCGAGGGTAAAGTAGCTTCACATGAGGGGGTTCACAAGGCGAAGCTACTGTTCTAGTTCTGCTCTTGGAGGCGAACTTAGCTCTGTCATGCAGAGTTTTTTGCAAGCGAGGTTATAAGAGCCTTGCTGTTAGCACTTAGTTGTGCTTTACCTCTAGCCTCATGGCAGAGTCTTTTAGCACTTAGTGCTGAGAGTGACGCTGGATCAGAGACGCTGTTAGCACGCACAGGTAATCTGGTGTTAGCCTAGCACGCGGCAATGTTAACACCACCCAAGAATGTTATTGAGGCAAGCGAGGCTGTAGTAGCCTCACTGTAAGCACAAGGTGCTTTAGCTTTAGCCTCGTGGTATAGGCGAAGCTGAGGAGTAGAGAAAGTCTTGTAATCTAAGACTATCTTAGCTTCATGAGAAGCTGATTTGAGAGAGGCAAGGGTGGACTTTGCAATTCACATAGCATTGGCAGAGGCTATTTTAGGTTCGCATGGAACCCTTGAAAGCTTGCGCTCAATGCTAACGCGTTGGCGTGGGGCTAACTTAGTCCCAGTTGGACTGTGATAGGCTCGCGCAGAGCCAATTTAGGCTTGCGCAGAGCCTGGTTAGCCTCGCATGAGGCAAAATTAGGTTCAGGGAGAACCTCAGTAGCCTCAACAGAGACTTGCTTCTCAGACGTAGCCAAGAGAATATTAGCTACGCTGACGTTCCTGTGCTTGCGCATATGTAAGGGATTTTTGCTACCCCTAATGAGAAGTTGTTCGAACTTCTCTTGGTCAAAATTAATGACCAATCTTTCAGCAATAGACCCAAGGGTCTGATCGTCGCATTGCGACACCTAATCTCAGCAGTGGAGAATAGAGTCCCCAGCGGAGTCCTCATCTTATTTTCCATTGAAAATTCAATAAAAGGAAAACTTACAGAAATTTAAGGAGAAGATTACAAGTAATTAAAAGAAAAATTACAAGTAGATCTCCTCTGAGATTTCTGGGAAAGTGTGCCAGTGGGAGTCTGATCAGCGTGATCACTTTATCCCGTTAACGATGCGAGCGATTGATCTGCGAATGCCACTGCTTGGGAATTCCTTCTCGCCTGATTCTGGAGATTCCTTGAAAAAGGAAGGTCTTGAAGTATCAACACTTTGAACTTAGAAAAGTAATTCTCTAGAACTTCTGAGAAATAAGGAAAAGTTAGCCTTGTTAACTCTCACGGTGCCTTCCTGCCTCTCTTGTTCTGCTCTCCTTTTGATTGCCTCTCTTGATCTCCCTCCCCCGAGCTCATTCTCAGATGAACTATTTATAGGCTCTGGCAGGGTGTAACCACCCGTAGAATTCAGCGATGACTGATAACAATCAGCTAGCCTCGTGCCGAGGGCTATTTTGAGCTTTGCGTGAGGCAATAACGCTCGCGCTAGGCTAAATGTGGGCCACATGCGAGGTTAGACAGGCTCGTGCGAGCCTAAAAATAGACTATTGACTCGGCCGTTCCACTGGACGTGGGGCGAAGTAGGTGGGTGTAACCGCCCACTTAAAGTGGCATTAGCCTTACTAACGTAGTGGGGTTAGCCCACTAAATACTAGGTCAAAAGTTTGACAGGCCAGCCCTCTTGTAGAGGCGTAGAAAGCCTCGTGCGAGGCTGGATGTAGCCTCGCGTAGGGCTAGGTTTAGCTCCGCACGCGGGGCTAAAAGCTCTTAATCAGAGTGGTCACGGCTTCGGCGAAGCTAGGAAAGTGGCTATGTGCGGTTATGTTGAACTTCAGGCGAAGCTAGCACTTGGCTCGTTACTGAGCTTTGAAGGGCTTAAAGGCAAAGCTAGATAATTTAGCCTTTGGAGTGAGGCTAGCACCTTGAGCTCGCGCGATGTTGAGTATTGAGCTGACTTAACCTCAAAAGCAGTATTTGGCCTGCTGTCTACTTCACTGAATCAGCGAGGCCTGAGCTTCTGATTTGTCCCTCGGGATGTGTTGAGTTGGTCATCAGCTTGTCTTTTATAGATGTCGACAAGTTGGAGATCGTTCTGACCAGTTGAAAAGTTGTATGGGAGTTTGTTTTTTTTTTTTTAATGTGTTAACAGTCAACTTCGGATTGGTATAATGAAATTTTATCTTGATTTTCAAAATGACATGATTCTTGGGTCATATGAAAATTTGGTAGACAATGAAAGTCAAACATATTTTGAATTTGTCACTCGGACTCCTGCACGAATTCTATAGTCTTTCCAACAATGATTTTTCTTTTAGTGGTTGTGGAATTGAACTACATGAATTCTGTGGATATGATGAGGCCACCATGTTTTCAAATTATTTTTGGGCCTCTATCATTTCTTCCAAACTCCTTTGTAACTCTGATTTTTCAGCAATTGATGGTTCTGAAAAGGAGTATGTGAAGCAAAATGTGAGAAAGAAGATGGTGAACAAGGTTATTAATAATCTAACTCGGGGCGGTGAATCCCCACTGACTCTATTATGAGTGAAAATTATTTTGAAAATTTGGATCATAGAATTTGAGATATGTGTCATTTGAGTCGGACAAACCCAATCCGGCCTATATGGTTGGTTCATGTTGTACATAACCGGGTTAGAGTTATCCGAGTCAAATGAGATCGGGGTAAAATACGGATTCATATTAGGATTGAAAGAATTGTTGTTGAGATCCATTTCACAATTCACAAAAAAAGAAAAACAAACAAACAAACAACAAATAAAGAAGAAGAAAAAAGAAAAAGAAAACAAGCCTATGTTATGATTGACTTAGATCTAGACGACTCCTAACTGGTTAGACTGTCCAAGAGGTACCTCGTAGAAATCTAAATTAAACAAATAGTATAAATGCAACAAAACCCTAAATATGGACCATTAACCCCCGACACAGCCTGTCAAATAACTAGTGACTTTAAAAATAATCTCCTAAAAGTTATAGATCAATTGGTGTGCATACAGTCATGATAGAGAACGAACTTGGTCCACATGAATCAAGTCTGGATTCATCTCTCCTAGGTGCTAGAAATTAATTAGTTACACATCTTAATATTTAACAACCATTAAAATTTATGTAAGTTAAATTCATTCATAGTTAATAGAAATCAAGTAAAAAATTGAATGAATTAAATAATTAAACCAACTAAGTTAATAACTAACATATTAAGCACTAATTAAATTAATAAACAACTAAATACAAATTAATCAAACTACTTACCTATTGCGCTTCCACTCATGCAGGGCGAACGAGGAAATGGCCAATGATTGCCTCTAAAAAAAACAATGGAGAGTAATAAAACATGCACACAAAAAAGAAATAAGAAAAGAAAATAATTTAATATGAAAAAAATGTGGCATGATGGGAGTACAATAAAAAAAAAATAAAATAAAACCCTAAAAAAAACTAAAACACTAAAACCTAGCCCCGGCAGCCCTTTCAATCTCTCTTTTATATAATATAGGAGTTTTACAAAAAGCCCCTTTAAAATACATACATTACATAATAATTCATTTTTAATTCAGGCAGATTATTTAAATGATCAATACAGGGAGTCAAATGGAGGAATCAGTAAAAGCTATCAACATGAAACTTGTAGATCTTCAAATTCTCTTTCCGTAGACGCCTGGATGACCTTTTTTGAAATTCTGTAGCCAAAATTATGGCCAAAATACCGCAACATGCTCGGAAAATATCCTCCAATCTTTTACAAATTGCGTGATTTAATTGCTGAAAGTATCCAGATTCCTCTTTTTTTTTCTTTTACCTGTTCCCTGCAAAATATAATCAAATATATCCGAGTAGTGTTATTTATATACAAATAATAGATAATTAGGAGCATAAAAATGATGTAAAATCGTGCTGATCAAATACCCCCCCACCTATCTTTTACTAGTCCTCGAGCAAATTAATAAAAAGAAAAACTAAAAACAAACAAATAGAAAATTATCCTATCTCACTTTCGTAGAAATCACGGTTGCACTTAGCACGTGCAACAAGCCGTTAAACCCCTAAGTTTCCCCTAGAAGACGAGTTTTGTCTCATGAGAGTTTTCAGTGGATTACACCCACAAAATCCATAAAAGAATGAGATTAAGGAATAAACAAAAGTAAAATAAGGATAACTGAAAATAAAGAAAGAAAAACAAATCATTTTTTTTAGTTAACTAGCTAGCAAGATCATCAATTTCCATGTGTTTTATTTTCAAGTAAAACCTCAATTCAAGATATCATATTGGCTATAAAATAAAATCTCAAATCCAAAACTTTACACCACCTATCCTAAGTTTCAGATCCTGTGTACCCCATGATACTGATGTACTTCTTAAGCTTGGAAATATTTAATTACAACTTTCATACTTTTTTTGTGATAACATCTTTTTTCTTTCTTTTCTTTTTTCTCAAGACTTTTTAACTATCTTTCGCGTAGATACTGAGGCTTCCTGAGGCCAAGGCACCTAGCTAAATAATAATCAAAATTATTATATTTTTATAGTGTCTTGTCCTATTAGGCTTTCTCAGCTACCCATATAGCGAACTTTGGGCCAATGCTCCCAAACCAGATGGTCTTAGGGCAATAAGTGTAAAGACACTCCTGCGGATTTAATTACTCAAGCAACTGAGGCCACAAGGCAAGACTTATTAATGTCTATTTTTACTATATAATAAATCTTTTTCTTTTTTTTTAAATTGTAATCAATATCCCACGCCTATGAACTAATAGTGTAAGTGATATTGGGTACATAATCACTTAGACTAAGTTTAGATGGTATGTCCGTTTTAAATTCTAATCTTTATTTTAAGACTTTATCTGTTTCATCTTGATCTTTCCCTTAAAATTCACTCATGGATGCTAAATCACTCACATACTAGCTAATCATTTTTTTTCAATTTTTTTTTAAGACTCCTAAAAAAAATAAAGATAAAGAAAGAGAAAAAAACCCTAAAGCAAAACAAGATAAAAAAAAGACTCCTAAAAGGAAAAAAAACCCTAAAAGCAAAACAAAATAAAAAAAAGACTCTTAAAAGAAAAAAAATATATGAATCTCCCCCCACACCTAAACTGTTTCATGTCCTCATGCACACAATGAATACAGAGATAAAATAATGTAGCATGTAATTTACACATCCAAAACATGCACAAAATCATGATGATCATGCAATCCAATCATACAAAAAGTATAGAAATGTAAACAATATGCTAAATTAGAGATACTCACAGTGCACTTAAGAACCCAGCCGTCGAAACAACAAAAATGCTCCATGCATGTGGTGGACGTCTCCTTTCTTATCGTGTATCACTTGTAATAAACTCGGCACATAGGTTAGAGAAAGAGATAAATAAAAGACTCACTAAAAACTGACTCAACTAACTAAAAGAGAAATAAAAGGACTCAAAAAAAAACTAAAAGAAAAATAAAAAATATATATACATATGTACAATTTATATCTCCCCCACACCTAGATCTTTCTAGGTCTATTCCCTCGAGCTCGCTTCCCATCATTCCAATGGGTTCTTTTCAGTGGACAAAGTGGAGAGGTTAATCTTTTTGTCATCTTTAATTTCATCCTCTCCAACTTGTTCATCACTTTCCTCCATCTCCTCCTTCTCTTCTTCCTATATCTTTTTCTCATAAATTCATCATTCTCACACAACATAATTAGAGTGGTCACAATATGATTGCCTATGAATTTAAGCTCATCCTCAAACCTCACCTCAAAATTTAGATTAACAATTTTCTTTGGAGGTGTGTAACTAACCAAAGCATCCCTAACTGATTCATCCAAACATATGAGTTCGTCTTCAAATAGGTTTTTAGAGCTTTGATTAATTAGAGATTCTTGAATCAAGTTTTGAAAAGTTTGATCATAGGTTGGCTCATCGAAAGTGAACATACTCAAATCGAGTTTTGTTTTCTTAAAGAGAACTCTAAACTCAAGATGCTCAACACATGTTTTCTCACCATTGTGATCACACTCTTCAATAACAAGCTCATCAAAAAACAAAGGCTCATTATTCATGTAGGCATCTTCACAATTTTGATCAATGTGCTCCATTTTCTTCATATGAGTGGATGCAATTTTCTGCTCCTCAACACTCGTCTTTTTACAGAACTTAGAAAATTCATCCTCAAATTTCTCTTGAAGCAAACATTCATCATTGTCACATTCATCTTTACAATAAGATTCAACTAGCTCCACATGAGTTGTATGTGTAGCCAAATAATTTCTAATCACTTCATCTGGACACTGAGGATCATTATTAAGTTTGTACACTTCATGTACCTTCACAACTTCCTCAACAGGCTTCTCATGTTCAAGCTCTCCAAATTGATTAAGATGAAATAATAGGGACTCGAAGGGCATCTCGATGGAATGATTAGACATGTCACTATGGCCAACGATTTGCTCTTCGGGTCTAACAGTTTGGCTTTTTTCATTTTATGAAAGTTAATGTGCTCTTGAATGGACATGGGTCGAGTCGGTATTGGCTCAGGATCTAGTTGACTAGAAAGGGGATCCTTCTCTTGCTCACTAATCAACTCATTTGCTGGCATGTTTAAGCAGTCTCTAATGTCATAGAGCACTTGCTTTAAAGTTTGCCTGAAAGTTTCAAAAGCTACCTCTAGTGTTGGTTTCTTGTCTACCTGATTGCCATTGAACTCAATTTGCGAAAGTTGATGGAACTCTTGAACTTGATCTGGACTTGTGGTTGAAACAGGTTGATTGAGATGAGTCATTATCTTATCCATGTGAGCACATGCCTCGTTTAACTGCTGATTGGTTTCAGCTATAGTCTGTTGCATGGCTTCAAAACTCTTCTCTAATGTGCTTTCTTCATGCTCATTGTTAAATCCCCAAGACGGAGGTGGTGGTTCAATGTGGGACCAATTGCATTGAGAATTTATATATGATTGGTTCCATACAGAATCTGAATAATTCCAACACCCTGAATTCAAATTTGCTGGATAGGGCTCGCTCGTAGGTCCTTGAAATGTATGAAGCTGATTTTGACGTAGTCCCAACGAATACCCTACAGAAGGACATTGTTCGGAAGAGTGAGATGAATTTTGACAATGATAGCACCAAATGGGAGAATTAGATGAAAAAGATAGGATAATGGGTTGGATATCGTCATGAAAGATAGGAAGAGGGTTGGTGGATGAAAGGAGGGTAGAAGTGTCAAAACTAAGGATAGAACACCATGTCCCCGGCAACGGTGCCAAAAACTTGAAGGGAGATTCTGTCTCCTCGTTTTAAATACCGCAAGTGCACAATCGTTCGATGTAGCACTTGAGGGTCGGTTCACAGGGACAGGTGGTTCTTACGATTTCAGCACTTCTAAGTGAATTGGTAAAAAGCTTGTGGATTTGTGGGTTATTTGAACTAATTATAATAAAAGAAAAGTCAAGCACCTAGGGTTGAATCCCCTAAACTAGCATCAAGTAGTCAATCTCGTTTCTCCATACTATTCTGTTGTTGCTCACCAAAATATCTACTTCTATCAGGCAAAGTAAGTCTGAACACTAGATTTAAGTACAGGGTATTATCCAGTTACATAATCCATCAAAGGTAAATTAACTAAATTAAACAAATAGCATAAATGCAACAAAATCCTAAGTATAGACCATTAACTCCCGATACATAGCCTGTCAAATAACTAGTGATTCTAGAAATAATCTCCTAAAAGTTATAGATCAACTGGTGTGCATACAGTCATGATAGGAGAACGAACTTGGTCCACATGAATCAAGTCAGGATTCATCTCTCCTAGGTGCTAGAAATTAATTAGTTACACATGCTACAATTATTCACACAATAACTATCTTAAAATTTAACAACCATTAAAATTTATCTAAGTTAAATTCAATTCATAGTTAATAGAAATCAAGTAAAGAAATTGAATGAATTAAATAATTAAACCAACTAAGTTAATAACTAACATATTAAGCACTAATTAAATTAATAAACAACTAATACTAAATTAATCAAACTACTTACCTGTTGCGCTTCCACTCATGCACGACGAACGAGGCAATGGCCAATGATTGCCTCCAAAAAAAAAAAAAGCAATGGAGAGTAATAAAACATGCCCACAAAAAGAAATAAGAAAAGAAAATAATTTAATATGAAAAAAAATGTGACATGATGGGAGTACAATAAAAAAAATAAAAATAAACCCTAAAAAAAACTAAAATATTAAAACCTAGCCCCCGCAGCCCTTCCAATCTCTCCTTTATATAATATAGAAGTTTTACAAAAAGCCCCTTTGAAATACATATATTACATAATAATTCACTTTCAATTCAGGCAGATTTTTTAAATGATCAATACAGATAGTCAAATGGAGGAATCAGTAAAAGCTATCAACATGAAACTTTTAGATCTTCAAATTCTCTTTTCGTAGACACCTGGATGACCTTTTTTGAAATTCTGTAGCCAAAGTTATGGCCAAAATACCGCAACATGCTCGGAAAACATCCTCCAATCTTTTACAAATTGCGTGATTTAATTGCTGAAAGTATCCGGATTCCTCTTTTTTTTTCTTTTACCTGTTTCCTGCAAAATATAATCAAATATACCCGAGTAGTATTATTTATATACAAATAATAGATAATTAGGAGCATAAAAATGATGTAAAATCGTACTGATCACGATCGCACCTGGGTCATTGACCTATCGGTCGACCGCTCGGTCGACCGAGGCAAGAACCAGAGAGCTGGTCTCTCTGGTCGATCGACTGCTCGGTCGACCGTCCAGTCGACCGGTCCTCAAGCCAGTGCTTATGCACGTTGCTGTGTACATCAGTCGATCGCTCGATCGACTGACCCCTGATTCAGTCGACACTCGATTGACCACCAGAAGGCTAGAAATATGGATTTAAGGTATTGAAACTTTGACTTTTAAAACCCTAAAATTCTATTTATTCCCATAAAATCTACAAAAATAAGTTCATTGAAATACTTTGAAGTACAAATATGTGTGATCAAAAATCACCACATATTACAAGCATGTTGAACTATTTTTGAGGTATGGAAGTTAAAGCTTAAACCGAAAACTGTATTTTTCAAAACAAACTTTGAAATGAGAAATAGATTTTTTTCAAAACTTGTACAAATAGAAAAACAAGTTATTTAAGCACTTTTGAAGCATAGTGTGTATGGATATGATCCAATGCACATATAAGATGGAATATACTTGTTTTTGACAATAAGCTCAAAATAAGTTTTGATTTTAACAAACTTAAAACCATGACCTAGAAACATGAAATAAGTTTTTCTAAACATTATAAAGCATCAATGTGTATGGATGAAATCCAACACACTAAACTTGTTTTGATGAAATCTAATCATGAAACATAAAGATGTATATCTTTGAAGACTAAAATCAAAACATGTATTTTTCAAAAACTAAACTTATTTAACATGAAATGTTTTGAAATATTTTGTGTGTGTAAATGAGCTTGAGCAATCCACAGCTAATTTATCCTTTACAATTTATCTAAACAAAATCTTAATACTTACAAACATGACTCAAGTTTTGAAAATCTTCTCTTGAAATATGAAAATCTTCTCTTCATCTTGCTTAATCCAAAACTTGATTCATGAGCTAGACTCCTCTAGAGTACTTGATGCGATCTTAAAGCGCGAGCTCTTTAATCAACACATGCTAGCTTTTAACCCTGAGAAAAATGCACGTAACTATTTTCTCATTCTAAAGAAAAATTGTTTTAAAATTTCGTTATTTTATTTGTCTCTATACATATATTTCTGAAACATGGGACTCTCTCTCGTCAGTGGCACAACATTTCATGAATTAATCCACTCTCTCAGTTAGAAAGGCAGTAGCTCACACGAATCCATAGTTAGCACGTATGAAAAATAAACTTCATGAAGAAAATTTGTTTTCATAAATAAAAAAAAGTTAAAAAAAAGCCTGACATGTTCTTGGGCCTTTTCTTTACTCTGATATCAAATCAAATTTTCCAAAAAGATCACATATTACAAGTGATGGCCAGCAATATTCTCACTGCCTCTTGCAACTTATTTCAGATATAAAATATTCAAATAGATAAATTGTTTCCATCATCATCCCTCATTCTGTCTTCACTCAACTGAAATTAATTGGTAAACTGGCTGTTGATTCGGGTAAAACAATCCAAAATGCCTCTCAGTCTCTGCTCCTGGCTTCTGATCTTCATTGAACATCGCAAATATGTAGGTTTCAATAGCTCCAGGCCTCTTCGTTGTCCCCTTCCCTAAACGTCTGCGCGTTGGCAACCGTCGTTGATTTGCCTGTAGTCCTATTCACAATTATATTATATGCAAACTCTGCAGTGGCTAGTTTAAGATCCCAACTTCTCATATGTTCACCAACTAGTGTGCGTAATAAGTTCCTTAGACTCTTATTGACAACTTCGGGGTGACCATTAGTCTGGAGATGGAAAACGGTGGAGAATTTCAATTCATGCCTAGCATGTGCTAAAGTGTTTTTCAAAAGTAACTCGTG